>JAXCGZ010007557.1:267500-290428 GCA_037179515.1 Halocaridina rubra | reverse complement strand
ATCTGTATTATTTACAATTTGTTTTGGTCGAGGATATTATAAAAATCCACACCCCATCACAAAATTAATTGCGCTATGTGCATTTTCAGTATGTTAATATTGAAAACGCTTATATACTTATACTATATACTTCTGCGCTGCATTGAGTGTGCAAAAAATAACTTTACCAGATCTCAAGAAGAACCCAGAGGTTAATACTTCGAATTATATTGTAAATGTCTGATCTCCTTAGCATATACCCAAGAAATGAGACTTGACCATAGATGAAATACGTGGCTGAACATTATAAGTATTTGTTACTTGAGGGCAAGACAGTGGAGGAGTTAGAGGAATATTAAAGTTAGACTCTGAGTGGCTTCAGGAGAGCAGTCTTTTTCTGGTGATAGAGGCTCAAAATTGAAGGCATTTGCATGTTAAACAGAAAAAGCTATTCTTTAAAACCTTAATATCAGGATTTAAGAAGCTTGTTACCATTTGAGAGAGGTTAATTTTCGTGTAGATATGCATGCTTTGTAGAATTTTTTATTGTATTTTAGGTCACTGAATTCTTGCGTTTATATGCCAAATTTTCTTGCAGTAGTGCATTGGTTTACATGGCGTCACAGTTTCGGTTGTTGCGCATGCTTGAAAGCCGCCTTCATGATGGTGATCTCTGTAACATTGATGCTTTATTGGGATGTCCTCTATACTATCCTCGTCAAGATGTTTTTGACAAATTTGAATCGTTGTCACAAAAAGAACAACACGCAGCTCTATCATGTCTTTTCTTTACGATTAACTGGTTCCGTGAACTCATCAACGCGTTTGTTACACAAAAGGACAAGGATCTTAAGAGAAAAGTTTGTATTTTACCTGTTTAATTAGTATTTTCCTTTTTATACAAATTGCTTTGTCTCGGAATTCAGATTGATATGTGATTATGACTGCATCTTTATTTTTTTTTTACTTGACTTCACCATTGTTTCGTATGTATTTCAGTACAGAAGGTGAAGTTTGTGATAATATAATTTAACAATATCTTATGTCATATGTAAAGTTTTGTCATACATTTGCACACCATTGTTGTTTCACATATTGTTAGCTTTGTTTGGGAGTACAGTATTCTCAGCCAGTGAGTATAGAAATGAGTGTACTGTATACTGATTTTGCCAACTACTGCATTTTGTAATTTTTAGTTGTATGGTCGTTTGCGCCAAGTAATTGAACTGGAACAGATGTTATGGCAAAAGCTGCCCAAATGCCCCAATTACACACCACCTTTGGCAGTATTTGATCTTGACACTTCAATGTTGTCTCCCTCACTTAAAGTCACAAACAAAAAGAAGGGCCAAAGAGGTCGCAAACCAGCTGCAGGAAAAGCGTAAGTAGTTTTTATATATCATTTTATTATGAATAAAAAACTTCTTACTTATTTATGTGCTTAATAGATTATATTTTGCTTTTGCACCATGAGTATAAATTGTAATCAGTATTTAGAAGAAAAATTATAATAGATGCAACAAATCTTGTAAGAAGACTAGATTGTACGAGAGAAGAGGATGTATAGTTCATATTTGTATCAGATACAGAAAAATATATTATTATTAACTCCATTTACATAAAATGAGGTAGATCATTAATTTTCAGGACATCTATTCTCTATAAATGATATTATTATTGTTATATATATATATATATATATATATATATATATATATATATATATATATATATATATATATATATTTTTTTTTTTTTTTTTTTATTATTATTATTATTATTATTATATATATAATAATAATAATAATAATATTATTTTGTTTTTTCTTAAGTAAAAAGGGCAAGGGAAATGTAAACGAAAACACTCGTCTAGATACACAAGCAAATTCTCAAGTTGCAACCCCAGCAACTCCCCAGCCAACTGCTACTGCTGCTGGAGACAAGGCAGAAACAACGGAGAATGAGGTATTGCAATGATATTTATATTTTGTGCTACATTTCACCCTCTGTTCTGTACTGCAGTTTTAGTGACATGTACTTAAAGGTCTTAAAAGTCTAAATATTGGTACATTTTATAAAGAAATTATATGGCTACTTTATATGATGAATCATATATGCAGTCCTTCATGTAAGTTTATAATTGCAGGTAGCATCTGCTGTAGATCCCAGTAGTTGCAGACCGTTCTTTAGAGAACTTCATTTTGATGTCTTTGGATTGCTCTTCCGAAAATTGTCAGTTGACGTAAATTCTAAAGTTAGTATACTGTATATGAAAAAGTTAATTTTGTACATTGCTTGTCCAAATATAAAAAAATATATTTGGTATGCTTTCTAGCCTTACCTGTGTGGCTATAGCCTGAAGACATACATTTGCTCATATGCATTTGTATGGGAGATAAAGAGAAAGCTTTTGGAAGTCAGGAATATATGGTGGATTTTATAGTAGGATGGAAGCAAAGTTGCAAAGTAATAATAATAATAATAATAAGACTTTATTTCCAACATACATTGGGTATTCAAATATGGGTGTACAATTAAAATTTACGAGTAAAATCTTCCTTTAAGAGTAACTTCTTAAGATTATATTTAAAAGTATACACTGAACCAGCATTTTTTAGTTCTCTGGGAAGCTGATTATATAAATGAGGTCCACGAATGTTTATATCTCTTGAGCCAATATCAGTTTTAGACCTTCGTACTAATAAATCTTCCCCTTGACGGGTAGTTAACCCGGTAACTGAGCTTACTGTAGAAAAATTATACAAGCAATCAGGAATATTGTTTCTTAGTATATTAAAAACAAAGGTACATATATCAAAGGGCATAAAGAAGGCTGGAGAGACTTCCATTCTGAGGTCGTCCAAGTTTGGTTTGTATGATTGAAGTTTACATGAGCAGTCAATGAAAGTATTTAGTGTTGCACTCTAAATACACCTGAAGCAAAAAATGGTTCTGCTAAATGAGGAATTATTGTCAGAGATATAAAAGTAGATAATATGTAAATGGTAGGAAAACTGAAGTGACCTTCATTGTTTGGATAACTGAAAAAAATAAATAATTATACATTCATGAATATGATCCATAGAGTAAATTTATTGCTTGTTTGAGTCTGAAATGGGCCAGTTGGGATGGGGTTTGTGAAAACTTATCCCTGAAAGATCTTGACATCACGAAGCAGTCATAGTTCCCTATACGTCGCTAATGCTTTACAAGACTCATGATAATTCGGATAAAACCATTTAAAGACAACCTAGACCCAAAATGTCGCTTAGACAGTAAGTCGCTCATTAGTTAACTATACTTACTGTATTTGATGATTTTACAGTATACTGTACTTTTTCCATCCATATTGATGCTAATATAAATAGTACTAAAAAAAATTTGCCTAATGGTTAACGTTAGTGTGTGTGATGGGCTGGAGGTGAAAGTTGGAGGAAGAGGATGAGACTACATCACGTAAATAAATGTACAGTACATACATAACACAATATTTTAAACATAAGCAAACTTTTAATTGCATTTATTAACTGTTACATGTTAACATTTATTATTGTGATATTTTGCATTTATTTATTGTTTTTTTAGGTATTTATTTATTTTTATGACTAAATTTTTACTGACCCTCGTAATAGTTCATAACTGACATTAGTTGAATTTTATTTTTCCCGGTTATTATTAACAAAAACCTCAGTAAAGTCTAAAATGACGGTACAGTGAGAATTGCACAAGAAATTTTGGACGTAGACGGGAAGTGATATATATATATATATATATATATATATATATATATATATATATATATATATATATATATATATATATATATATATATATATATATATATATATATATATATATATATATATATATATATATATATATATATATATATATATATATATATATATATATATATATATATATATAACCTCATTCATACCTTGACATATTAGGAGTGAACAGGAAGTCCAATTGGTGGAACTATTTCTAACCAGGGAACCTTAAGCCTAGTTATAGAAGTCATTGAATCATGTGCTTGGTCTAGTTCACTCTTTGCGACATAGTGTGATGAAAGTGTATTTTTTATATTCTGTTTATGTTTAATCCTTTAGTTGTGTAAAGAAAATCTCGTAATATGCAGAGATTAGCACTTAACTTTCTCAAAATATTCTTTTTATAAGCTGATATTTATATTCATCTGCTGCAAAGCGCTGTTATTTTTCATCACAGTTGTTTTCTTTTTAATCTGTGAAATGTACCTCGTAGTGTTGGTCTGTAATATAAGTGTGAAACTGATTGTATTCAGTGTAAATTAGGTGTATTTATGATTCTAAATTATAATTTCTTAAAATTTAATGGATATAATGAAAATTTTTCCAAAATTTCCCCTTGAACTAAGTCAAAATATATAACTTGAATTCTCTTTCAAAGCAAATATAGTACATTAAGTAAACTCTAAATAATGTGTTCCTATTTCAAAATGATACATCTTAAGTATTTTTTCAGCCTGAGGGGCTTATGACCATAGCAGAACTTGAATTTTTGCTGACTGACCTAAATATGAAACTCAGTCACATGTTTACTGGCGGCAAAAGGGCAATTGGATTTGGCGATGGTGCAAGCAAAAGTAAGTTCAACATATTTTAATGCTCTTTTATGTATTATAAGATAAAAAATGTATATACCTTTTTTGTTTTTTATTTTTGTCCCTGGCAGTCAGGGAGGAAGAGTTCTTCTACTATATTGCTATCGTGTTATAAGAGTCGACTATATGGAGGAGGGGAACAATGAGTTATCATCCCTCCCTCCCTTAATTTCTTAGTTCCATGCCACAAAATAGGTGATAGAAGGGGTGAAGTTATGCAAGGCATTATGTAGCCATGCTGACTCCTTTTTCTTCCACTTTGCGGTCTTCATCATGATATGGTATCAAATTTTGAGAGAGAAAAGAATATTTCATACGAGCTTTGATAATTTGAATGTTTTCTATGAGGCTGCAGCCACTCCATATTAACCTCTTTGTCAACTTCAATAGGCACTTAGATTTGAAACGTATAACCTCGTTCAAAAGTTAATAAGTAACAAGAAAATATCTTCTAACATCTAAGTTGACAAACTCTTTTTACTGTATAATGTATTGCGTTTCTTATTTATTTTGTTTTACCTCATTCAACAAACAGTGAATACTTACTTCACCAGAAATGCACACATATTTTGGCTATAAATGATTCAATACCTCCCTCCTTTTTGTGTGCAACCCTGCCTTTGCATCCGTGTTTTTACTTCTCATTACTGTATTTTATTGGAAAGTAAAACAAAACAACAAAGTATTTTTATTTACTCTTCTGCAAATTTTGATCTAAAACTAATGCATATGTTTTCATCTTATAATGCACATCCTCACTACTTTTATCAGCTTTGTAGAAGCAGGGAAAGAGAATATTTGGGAATAAAGAGATTGCAAGCCCTTTGTTCCCCTATGCATTTTAGTTGCCTTTTATAGACTGCAAGAAATAAGGGGATGCCATTCTTTCTACCACACCTCCAAGGTTTATTTACTAATTTTCTCTCCTTGTAGATATTGGTTACTCTCACCTGGATATCTTCACTGCTGCTGAAGTAGCTGGAAGGGCTCATAGTTACTTGAAACCTGTTTGTGTTCACCTTGAAGCCATAAGTTTTTTCTTTCAAGTGAGTACATGAGAGAGATATGGATGGGTTGGGAGATATTGTGAATGGATGACGTAACCAGAAGCATTTTGTTATTCCGGCTTAGTGTACAGACCTGAATGGCTGGATGTGGGAGGGGTTTGCTGTAAAAAAAAAAATGGCGATGATGCATCAGCTATGGCTTGGCTCCAAAGGTACATGAGGTACCAAGCTTACACTTCATGCATCCCAAGCCCTGTGGAGGAGGAGGGGGAATTGTTACGATCTGTCATTCCCAACGTGCTAAGATGTAAGGCATGGTGGGTGGGTGTATTTTGGAGAAATAAAATTTACAAGGGGGGTTACAATAACTGCGTATGTATGTGGCTGAGGGTATGTAATTTTAAAAACTCACTTGAGTAGGCCTGGATAAATTTGCCAAAATAATATTAGTTTCATGTTATTTCTTAGATGGGATATATATTTTTTTTAACCAATTCCTTTGGATTTTTTATTTTGTTACCAATTACTTTGGATTTTTTTAATGTAGGAATGTTTTTATTTTAGTTGATATTGTGGTACACTCACCTCTTGAAATAATGCGATGATAGGTTCTCAAAAGGCTCATGTAATATAAATTATGCATAATTTAAATAGTCAATTTCCATAAGGAATAATGGTAATAGGCATAGATACGTTCCACAGCCTTACATAAACACACTATGCCAGAGAAATAAGATAAGTAAAACATATTTTACAAGTACATAAGGAAGCTGAAATACCTGTAGTTATGTATATTCAAATACAAATAGTGTACAGTATTAATGATATACAGATTTACAAATAGATACTGTACAGTAAACAATTAACGCACTCTATATGTGGTGGGCAACAGGCATACTGGGATGTGCGTGGTGATGGTGAGCATGTGACTTAAACGGTAGAAGAGGAGGGGGAAACAGGAGAATGAACCCCTATCTGCAAATGTAAACAAAGATAAAATAAAAAAATTTACAAAAGCAAGACTAGAAAACTATTTTTTTTTTTCATTATGCAACGCCTAAATACTGTAAAAAAAAACAAAAATATTAAAGATTCTACTCGCTGTATATATGGTGAGCAACAGGCATGGGACGAGCTTGGTGGCGGTGAGCACGTGACTCAAGCTGTAGGAGAACCCCTAGCTGCCTAACGGGCCAACTCTTGCAATTTTATTTCAAAGTGTATTGCCTTTCTCGCTCTTTTGGGAGTAGAAGCACTTCCACAGTCTTTTCCTGGGCGTTTACTGGCCATGATAGATGAATTGAAATATGCAAAAAAGTACAGGATACACAAAGCTTAGTACAACAACAGTTAGAACAAGCGATATATCCACACAGTATGCTGGGTGAAGAGAGACTGAAGCACAGTGTTGCCAGGTGGGTTGGTCCGAAATTCCCCATACAACAGGATAAAATTTCCCCCAAACCTTCAAAAATTCCCAATTACCATAAATTTATTTTAATCAAGTAATGGAACTATAATAAATTCTTTATAAACATAGAGACCTTATGTACAGAGCCCTATAAAAGAAAGCTCAACGTAATTGGGACCAAAAAGCTGGTTAACTAACCCTTATTTATCTTCATTGATATTCCGTTATTTTTTCTTTTTAAGAATTTTATACAAATTCCCCATCAGTAACCCAAATTCCCCAAATCTGGTGGAAACTCCCCATGGTTGGTAAAACTGCTGAAGCACATGGCAGCATGGTGGGAAACTGCCTCCTAGGCAGTTGCTTAGTTACTAAACAACCATTTTTTTTTTTTTTTCACTTCTCGCGCGCGTTATTCGCGGAATTCAATTTTTTTTGTACTATTATATTCAAGACACGTTATTCCAATTTCGCATAGTTTAAGTTCGCATAAATCGCGAGGTGACTATTTAATTTTGGTTTGTGTATACTGATTCTATGTGCCATTCTACTTTTGCAGTTAAACTGTTCATTGACAAGTTATTTTATAATAATTATGGTAACTCTCATATACTTCATGGTATAAAAATCTTCCTTTATAATGGAGACTTAGCCTTGATGTGAAGAACGTAACAGTTTTATGAGATTTCTCTTTATAAATAACTTTAACTGTTAAACTCACTTCAGATATTCAAATCTTTGAATACAGTATATATTATTGCATATTATAAAGAGAGAATTGACTCTTCTTTGTTATTCAAATATGATAGTGCTCTAAGCTATGTTTTCAACATCGCATAGCTAATACATATATTTTTGGAAAATGTTTCAGGTACTCTGTAGAATAAGAAATATTTTTGCTGAGGTTATACATCTCTTGAGATGATTTTATGCAGATATTTTAGAAAGCTTTATTTTATAAGTAGCCTCTATCCATATTTTGCTAGTGTAAAATATAGATAGAAGGAGGCTTTCAATAATTATGATATTTTTATATCTTTAGAGCCTGATAGCTGATAATGATGGAATAGTGGATGCACCTGTTATATACAGTGACCAAACTCGGCCGCTTATGAGTGTGAATACTCTTCTCTTTAATACTCTTTCCATTTTTCTGTCGTGGCCAGGACTACAGAAGGAAGAAAGTAAAGGGACACTGACAGGTCAGTTAAAAAATTATGAAAGCATATGCATATTTATGGACTTTTCTTTCTTTTTCTGTATGATTTTGCTAAAATTCCGTTGGCATTTTTTGTCCGTTACTACCCCAACTTTCTCCCTGTGGTATGCAGCCTGTATTGAGAAACAGAATCCATCTGTTGCTCAGGCCTGTGTATGTTGTTATTTTTATACCTAGATAGGCTGCTCTTCTGATTTTGTTGCAATCCTGCATAAGATAACGTAAATGCTTAATTTAAGTATCCCAACACATTTCCCATACCATCATCCCGCATCTTCCATTGGATTGTATTAGAGAGTTCTTCTTTCCCTCTTCTGCTTCAACATTTGTGTCTGAATAAGTGTCCAAAAGGATATTTAGACATCTTGCACTGACTTACTAGGAAACCTAGATCAGAGAATGAATACTAATGGGAGATATCGCTTTATTTATCCGTCAGGATAGAGAAAGAGATTGAGATTTTTTTTCTTCTTCCATACACTGATAATCCCTAGTTTGGGACTGAACTCACACAGCTTGGAGCTGAGGAATTGAGCTGATTGACCTTCATAACATCACACAGTGGGCTCACTCGTGGGTCTTCCACCTCGTGAGTTGAGTTTCTGTCCACTCCCTAACCCTCCCCTCGGGAGAGAGAATACCCTGAAAACTAATTTTAAAGAAAGCATGGATTGTTTTTTTCAAAGTCATTCTCTTTACTGTCATCATTCTTTACATCATCGGAGTGTCATTTCTCCTTTTATTGTGCTTTCTTCCTTGGATCTCCTTATGTAGTACCACTTTACACAGGCATGATAATCCTTATTCTTACTTTTATACCTCGTCCATGCTTTTTTAAGCCAGCTATATATAAGTATGGCATACAGATAAATCTGTAACTTTCTCCAAGTACTGTAGTACATCATGCAAATACTCCAGCTAAATAATTATTGAATTTGTGTTATTCTTTAAAATGTATAACTGAAGCTGTTTTTTAGAAATTTAGACATGGAACAGTCGGTAGAGAAACTTATTGTAAGTGATGAAAATAACATAATCTGGAGAAGACAATGGTAAAACAGAGGTTAAGTTGAAAAGAGTGCATGAGAGTTTGTCTGTCTAGTCACTATGAGTAAGTTGGCTTATTTAAAGAGTTGTAACACCCTGTGATGATACTTTTTAGTTTGTATATAGAATACTGTATATGAATAAATTTGCTCTTGTGATATACATGGAAGAAATGTAGAAAGAACACCAGAAGAGAGACTGAAATTGTGAAAAAATAAACGGAGTAAAAGATTAAACCACGAGAGAATAGCCCCCTAGATCATTTATTTCTCCACAGTGATCAAGGCTTCAAAATTTTAAATATTGCTGTATATTTTGCTCTTATTCAGTCTCTTAAACATCTCTCACCCTCCTAATCGATACCTCTAACACTCTTTCTTGGCTTAGCTTTTGCTTAAATACCTGGTAAACCTTCCAATATATCATCTTTTTCGATTATTAAATTTGCCATTCTTTGAAGGTGATCTTACCAGCTAAGTTATAAAATTCATACCATAAAAGTTATGGACATATGTGGTTACTTGGTACTGTAAGTTTGTAGATATGCCTTATATGATTGTAAACTTATAAATATAATAATATCAAGTAAAATGTTCATATATTAGCATTATTTAGGAAGAAGAGCTGTACACTGTATCACAGAGTTACTAAGAAATTTGTCTTACAGCTGTTCTCCGTACAATTGCAAAGAGACTAGAAGGAGATTCTGTGAATACCATGGAACAGGATGAATTAACCTCAGTGACTTTCAAGTATCTGTCTAAATTTCACGAATCAGTTGTCAACATAGATGCTGCTACGACCTTAGTACAGGCTCTCGTAGCACTAACAGCGTTTCCGTGTGTCGATAATTTATATGAAAAGCTTGGTAAGAAAGTTTACTTAGTTTCGTGTCATTAGAGTAACCTTGGTTATCGATAGCATTTCATTATTTTTTGTGTTTGAATCGAATTACAAGCCAGTGTTAATTGTGCATAATTAACATAAAGCTGATGAAGACAATGATCAGAATATTTTTTAAATCATTATACCTGATTGATGGAATTTAATATTGCTCTGAACTTATGATTTTTTTTTTTTTTTTTTTCAGAAGGATTATCTGAAACTAAAAGGAATACAGCATAATTCTCATAATCTGTATTATGTAATAAGCATTATTTAAATACTGTTCTCGTATAAGAACTACTTTTTCTCTGTAAGCAGTAAAAATATGAAAAGTGTCTTGATGTTACTAAGCTGTGTAGATAATGTTCTCTTTGAGAAATAAATGGAATGAAATATTTTAATTTTACAGTGGAGGTAACTGAGGAACTGCTGAAGAGAGAATGGTACAAAAATAGAGGTGAAAAAGAAAAAGGATCCTCTTACAATCAAAATATTGTCACTCTTTTGGAGGTAATAAAATGCATATATTACGTCTTTTATGTATGCAGTTACAGGAACTGCTTTTTCTTCCCAGAATATGACCCCCATTACAAGTATTTTTTTATGCAGTAAGAATTGGGTTTATAAATATTTTCTTCCTATAAGACACATCTTCCTCGGGAATATTGCATTATGTTGAAAGAAAAAGTAGATAAGCAAAAGGGATAATGACATTCTCAAGAAAATAATAAGTGCATTCTTGAAACTATTATCTTTATACAATGAATGGTCTTTTAAGTACTTTTACTATACATGACTCAGTCATATTACTAAAACTACATATACAAATTGTATATGTAAATATAGACTTGTTTTAACTCTCTTGATGTTGATCTGTGTCCTTAAGTATGAACTAAATTTATGGTCTTAGGAAATTGGAAATAAATGCGTTCCATTTCTACCTTTGCACTACTATGGACAACATAAGAATGTTTCTCTACATAACATAGTCAGATTTTAGTATTGTAAGGAATATCACAGGTACAGTAAAACATATATGAATTCATTGTTTATAAAGAGCCTCTACCAGAATATTTTTTATTTCAGATATACTTGAAATATGGAAGCAACACTTTGCAGCTGGTATACACTTTATGCACTGTTGGCTTTGCAGAGTTTACTAATGCATCAGGACGTGATCCTCACTCTGATACTTTCCCTACTCTCAATAAGTATGAATAATGTATCATACTCCGTATCCTTTTCTTCATATAGTATATAGAAGAGCTTTTGGTACTCTTGATACTGTATTTCCATTTTTTTTTTATCATGCCTCTGTATATTATTTTGTATACCCTGTTTTTTCATTCCTAATTATTAATTATTTGAAGTAGCTCTTCCAGTTGCCGTATTGTCTTTTGCATATATCGATTTTTTTTTATTTATAATAATGCTTTTTCATTTAACAGAGGAACTATGAGTATATACTACCGCTGCATGATGTGTTCCTTAGTGACAGGAACCAAGAAAAATCTCTCTTTACTTGGATCAGCTTCAGATGCAGACAGAAAGAAATACATGGAGGTTTGGAGTACTGCCATTAATATATTTAGTGTGCTAATCACAACACTCAAAAATTATGACTCAAAAGGTCTTTTGGGTCCCTCCCTGAAGGTATGTAGGTTTTCAAAGCTAAGTCTTTATAATATAACAATAAGTAAATCTTCGTATAGTTTCAGTATACTGTAATAAGCTCACATTTATTCCAGTATTCTCGCTGCTTCTTGGAGTTGTTCTTAAGGAGTGCGATGCCTGTTCTCGATTCCAGCCTGCGTATGTATAATCAAGAAGTCATGGTTCTTCTCAAAAATATGCAGTCATCAACAAGACTGTTGCAACATGTTTGCACTCATTCAAAGGTATTTTATCTGTTTTATTTATATTTCAGAAGCCATCTACATTTGTAAATATCATAATCTCTCTGAATATATTATTGGAGGAATAAGCATATTTAACAATAAAAACTATTGAAAGACATCCATGCTTGGAAATGTAGTCTTGAAATTGCTGCACAAATGTATTAGAGCTTCTTGGTATTCCGTATATATCTCGTCCACTGACAAGGGTAATATGTGTGAATATTATGCAAGACAAAAAGTTTTTTTATACCATGATGGCATATCCTGCTACTGTTATTAGGGTGGCCACAAGTGAACACTTCAGAGGAGGCTGCAAGGTATAATAATTATCAGCCCATCCTCACTGAATTGCTCATTACTGAATCAACGAAATATGGAAAATAAGCAAGCTAGAGCTAGACAGGAATATAGCAAGCAAAGTCTTAAAAATTTCAAACTGAGGTCTCACGCACTAACCCTCAATCAGTTTATCATTAGAACTCCAAAAATTGGGATTTCCATTCCCTTGGTATAGAAAAAGTACCTTTTTTTTTTTTTATAAATTCAACAAGTGATAGTGAAATAAGAGAGAATGTGGTAAAGAGAAAGAAACCGTTTCAGTCAGGTAACTATTAGGTCATTCAACTTGAAATTTGCCATGGTCATTCAACTTGTAATTTGTCATGAAGGTAGATATTGGCAGTTTTTTAAACTTCTTACTAATTATTTTTCACATGTAAATTTCAACATATAGTTTTGCAAAATAATAAGAGCTGAAGGTCTCCATCATTGTCTTTCTTGTAAAGAAAAGAAGAGAGGAAATGTTTTACAAACTATTAACTAGTTTTGCGTAGTATTAAAAATGTAGTAATATGCCTTAGATCTGAAAATGATTGTATAGCACTGTAATTATTAACATACTAGCCATTGAAGGTAACTGTTATGCACTGTGCTGCCATTCACAATGTGAATAAGAAATTTCAGAGACAAAATTTTATGTAAGGAATGCTTATGTTGAGTTAAGAGTTACAAGGAGTAGTATTTTAACAATGAATACATCATGATGCATTACACCTTAATATATGATTCGGTTTTACGTCACAGACTCCCTTTTCTAGTAGGGCTAGGACAGTGCCACCTTAAGAAGAACTGTGCCTTTGGCAGTGTGGAGCCAGTCCCTTGAGTGAATGCCCTTTCTAACCTCGGACCGTGGTAGGTCTCGCACCGCAACCTGACGATTCAAAGTTGTGCGTTCTACCACCCGGCCACAGCTTAATATATATTATACTTATAAAGTTATCATGTGCTTATCAAATAAGACCGGAAAAGAAGTTTAGATTTTTTTCAGAAACAGGCAAATGGTAAATTAATTACATAATTCTTTGGTAATTAATTACTAAACAGCACAGTTTTGGTATAGTTCCCACACCTTATGGAATCTGCGTTTTTAAGAAACGTCACTCAAGACTTGTACCGCATTTCTTCTATTTATTGCAGGTTAACCAAGACACAAGCTTGACTCGTTATGTTCCCCCTTTGAAAAGATGTTTAGAAACCCTAGTGTACAGAGTAAAGACCATGTTGGTGATTAACAAATGTTCTCAAGCATTTTGGTTGGGCAACCTCAAGAACAGAGACTTGCAAGGGGAAGAATTATTAACACAGGTTCGTTGTCTTTTATGTCTTTTATTAATTAGTTCTTAAATCTAGCTACTATCTGAACTTTTTGCAGATAAGCAGAGCTTCGGGGTGTTTGAATACAAATGAGTGCACAAGCTAAACCCAGCAGTTTACCTTCCACATTTACAAAGTAAAGGGATGCTAAATTCAGCAGTTTTCCTTCTACATTTACATAGTATAGGGGTGCTAGAACTCACTTCCCCTGGAAGAGACCGCCGAAATGGGACAACTCGACACCGCCCACTCATCACCTCGACTAACTTATGCTAAAAATCGAAAATTTATAAAATAAAAAAAAAAAAAAAAAAAAAAAAAATGTGGGGGGGGGGAAATTCACTGGAAATGAAAAACACTTTTATTCATAATAGTACTGGCAGGAATATTAGTAAATATAAAATATAAATAAAATGCTTTATAGCTAAAGATAAAAAACCATGAAGGTGAAGAAAAAATGAAAAGACTTATTTTATATTATGAGAAATACCGCATAAATATTCAGTAGGACTCTTTTGATTATAACTTTGGACTATTTTAAGAATGCGCATATCAGTATCTAGGTATTCATTTAATTTCACCGGTGGTGCACTGTTCGCTATAAGTGATTCCAAATAACTGTGTCGACCTTTTTGAACTTTCCTGAGTGCATTAATGAATTTCCAGATTGTTGGATGTTCCATCCCTAATTCCATCTGGAGTCTTCTATATCCTGGTTCTGCGTGTTGTTGGTTTTATATTCCTGATTTAATGTACGATACTACAAATTCCACACTTCCATTGGGAAGACTGGGGCACTTCTGCGATTTCCGCATCTATTTAACCAACCTATATAATTGTCTTCGAGCCAATTCAGAATTAGCATATGCTCTGTAGATAATTCGTCAGCTAAGGCATCCATATAGCAATATATATAATCAACAGGTACGAATAGTTGAGTTGATAAATGGGTATTTTGTGGGTAACTGTTGTTATTGTTATTTACTGTGTATTAAATAAAGGTGTCTTTTTGTGAATTTCGATTTTTAGAATAAATTCGTTGAGGTGATGAGTTGGGCCAGCGATGAGTCGTACTAGACTCGAGACAGCAAGGTAGCCAAAAGCAACGAAACATGATGACAAAACTGTCCCTCATTTATACCGTTTTAATCGGTACATGTGCACTTCATAAGTGAATAGGCCCATAGTCAAGCATAAGAAAAACTTTAGAACCAGGCCCTTCCCTTGGCCCTTTACAAGTCTTGGTGTTTAAAATGCTTTGTAAAGGTAGATTTTACTTTGCCATATACTAATTAATATCTCCCTCCCACACCTTACCTTTTCTTCCTGCTTGACACAGTAGACAGGCTTCCTTTTCTATCTCCTGCTTGGTCAGTCTGTATTTTTAATGCCCAGTAAATCTTTAGTCTTCTTTTTCTCATTATCAAAGATCTCAAAGTGTCCATATCAGGTAACCCATATTTTTATTCCTCCATAATGCTTGATTTTAACACATGCAACCTCACATTCTTTATTCTGTAGCACCATCTGATCTTATTTCCCATTATGTAATTCAAGGTCTTGCTTCAGCTGCCTGTAAAGTTTAACACTAGCAGCTATATTGTCAGACCACTTCCTCCATAATGCAATCTATTCTTCGTCCCTCTTAATATGGGTGTCTTTTCCACACTCACAATTACTTATTGTCCCCAGCAATTTCACCCCTTGTCCTGCTAGATATAAAATTATACAATGTTATATTTTTAATGTTTTATATACGATAAAATTTGTAGGCTGCGAGAGAAGACTCTGAAGGTGAGGATGATGAACAACAACCAGAATTAAATGATGATGAGCAATCAGATGTTGACTTAGAAGTGGAAGAGTGTGAGAGGGGAAACTCGTCAAGCAGTAATTCATTAATTAAAGCACAAGGAGACGTATCATCTAATTATGAAGTCAGCTATTAAGTGGCTATATCACATGAATTCTGTCTATATACCTAATGTAATGTTTAAGAAGTTTCTAAAGAATTGCTGAATTCACACCACAAGTCATAGAGTTGTTGCTCTCAAGTATGATAATATTCTGCCAAGTGCATGTGGTTTGCAAGATTCACATACAATTGTAATAATTTTGCATGAGCAGGTTTCTTAAGCACTGTATAAACTTCATAAATGTGATCCAACCAGAAACTTGTGGTAATGCACTTTCACGCACCCACAAACTAAAACATTTCATACTTTTAAGTACTTAACCTTTTTTTTTATCGTAGGGTGCAAATATATCCTATTCTGCAGATGAAGGTCATCAGCTTTAAATTATAAAAACTGCATTGCAAAATTACTGATCTGTTCTGTAATCAGTATAATACTCTTTTGATAATTTTACTTGAAAACTATATGTAATGAATTTTTTTACTGTACTCTGGATGCTTTTGCTATAACTTTATATTTTCATATAAATTTCCTCACACTTATTGAAGGTTAAGTTATAACCATTAAATAGGAAACAAAAACATTTACTTCAATATAGGTATTTTACTCAATTCTAATCCTGATCGAATTGCATCTGTGGGTATCCTTACCGATTTTTAATTTTTTTTATTTTACAGTTCACGGTTTTTGACAACAAAATATTTCATTAAAAAATATATATATAGAGCATAAATGAACTTGCAGAATAATAGATATGTGCGTTTAGTTACATACATAGAATATATCTGTTGTTAATGATTTTGTTTCTTTTCAATTTCTCCAAAGGCTTGGCATATGTCAGAAGAGCAGAATTAAGAATGAAATAGAAGATATAGTAGTGGTGACTATTGTAAGGCATAAACATTTAGGGGAATAAGTATGAAAATGCCATCTAATATGTATGAAATTGTAATTTTCTATAGGAAATATGCAGTCAGAACAGCTGATAAATTAATATACAGGATTATACAATAAATAAAATTGGAAAAGTAGACATAACATGTTTGGTAGCTGACATGGTGCCAAAGAAAATAAGCTCAAAATTTAACATTTCATTACCATAGTGAATCTATTATATAAAGTTTACAAAATTTTTGAAACAAAAGTGAATCAAATACAAAAAATATAAACATTTTTCTAAGTTTATTTTGGCTTTTTAATAGCATTCTGTATCTTGTCAGCCTATTAATATGCTAATCAGTGATTGCACAATTTGAAACTCACGGCCATTATGGCCACAAAGATGAAAGCTTCCGCCAGTGCCCAGTAATAATGTTATATTACAGCTGATATGTGATAAACTAATTATAAAAAAAAAAAAAAATCTTAAAACACGGGGAACCGCTGTAGCATGGTGATCTTAATGCTCAGCTTAGGAGAGGAGAGACCCACATTTAAGCCCACAACGAGGCATTAGGAAAGGGTATCCAGTCTTATTCCCCCAGCTTCAAACTGTCCACCCCCATAATGGGGAATACTATTGACACAAAAAAAAAAAAAACTCATCAAATACACCTATCTTTGATTACTAAAAGAAAGGAGGGTATACATTCTCAATTTTTGTAAAAATTTAATATTTTGTATAATGTGTATCATGTACAAGGAATTTGCATTCCTGAATATAAGTACAAGAAGCCAGCAATGCAAATCATTTTCTAGACCTAGCTTGACGGAGAGATGTGCCTTCCCCTCGGAAAGACTCAAAATCATCCGATTCTTCCGATTTGGTTTCGCTGTTATTGGATTTTGGTGCTTTTCTCCAGAACTTGATGTAACCCGGTTCATAGTCATAATCAGGTATTCCACGTTGTCTCGGTAACTTTTTCAGTAATTCTTCCTGCGGTAACTCAAGATTCTTTTTCTTACCGTCTAATCTGTTTCCAGAGCCCTGGAATGAGTAGAACCCTGTAGGTTCTGGTATGATTTCTTCCTCACTGAACTGCATCACGTCCGAGCTGCTATCCATTTTCTCGGGCTCTTGGTAGCCAACAGGTGCAGCAAATTCTACATTCATGTCACATTCAATGATGCTAACAGCATTCCCAGGTTTCACCTCCAAAACTCGCATTTCATATATGCGGTCATTGTAATTTATGGCAATAACATCGTCCGTAGTCAAGCAGGCAAAATTACGTAGAGCATTCTCTAGAACTGCCTTAGGGTTTGTAATATCTAAAAATTCTACATTCTGGGGTTCAAATTTGGAAAATGTGGCAACAGGTAAGGACTGAGATTCAATATGAACAAAATCTCCTTCATCAAGCAATAGGTTCCTCATCATCTGCAAAACAAAAATAAATAAATGAAATAGAAATAAAAAAGAATTTGTATAGTCACAGATTTTCATACTTGATGACATATTCTATAGAAGCCACGTAGTTGGCCACAACTGTATGAAAAAGTATAATGCATTAGGGTTCCATCATACCCTGCCCACTCACAGCATCAACCAACTATTTTGCAATATGAAAAATTCCGTAGACAGGAACTGCTAGGTTACTTTTAATTGGTTATCATGACAAGCAGGGCATGTGAGAGTAGTCACCCTGTCTCCCCTACCATAAATATTACTTCAAAAAATTAAAAATTTCCAGTTTATTTTTCAATACCTAAAACACTGTTGTAAAAAAATAAAGATACACAAGTACGAGGTAGCTGGCCTTCATGTACTATATACAACTCTCACTCTTCTGTAGAAAAAAAATGGGAACAGCCAAATCGGCATATAACAAAATCAGTTACCAAGAGAATGATAACTGATACCCTGAAGCACGTCATGACCTTTGAAATGTGTGATATAAACTTACTACAAACTTCAGGACTTTTTTCGAGTGTTGAAACAAAGTAGTTCAGGAAGCAAGGCCTTAACATATCTCTATAAACAAATATCTGTACGTTTAAGTATTAGAATAAAGGAGTACTTTATAAATACACTTTGAGACAGTATTTGATCTCTGAGAGTAAATACACAATGTGTGTTTTCCCAAATGCATTATACTAAGTAAAGACACATCTAATAACATCCTGAGAAGTTGATAGTAGGTAAAAGTTTTATTTTTCAGAATGTGTTTATCATCATGCTATCTCTTACAAAGGCAAAATTAATGTCCATAACCACAACGAAACTGAGAAAGTGGGACTTCAATTAGTCCTTCCCCATCTTCTCATTTACAACTGACTGTTTTGTGGCAAGGAAAATTCTGGTCGTGGATATCAATACTCATATCTCCAACATATGCTATTCATATACAGGGACAGTTGCTATTGATATATATATATATATATATATATATATATATATATATATATATATATATATATATATATATATATATATATATATATATATATATATATATATATATATAATATCAAAAAGGGTATAGTTTGTAGTAAAATATAAGGAACCATTCCTATCAGACCGAGTCATACCATATTTGTAAATGTGCATAACTGCCTCAGTTAATCTCTACTATGACTACTGGTTTATTTCTTCAGCTATCAAGTTTGAATGAATATTTTATCAATTACTGCCTGCTCCTTCAATAAGGTTTTGCGACACTTTGTTTTCTATCGCATTCCCTTTCATCAGTGATTAAATGGCAAAAAAATAAAAAAATAAATCAGCCTCCTACGACATCCACAGAACTGAAGAATTTCTTCCTAATGACCATATTTTATAATCGTAATACCTTCTTTAACATATCTCATATACTGAGGCAGCAAGACCTTATCCAATCTTCAGTTGTAGAGTGCAAATAAAGCGGCGTTGTATTGTTACATAGAATAGCCATCACATTTGGTTAAACAGAACTGGATTAATATTTTTGGCTGCAGAATTCAAACCCGGGCTGATTACTTTTATCGAAACCAGCACTAAACTCCATGTTACTGAAGCAAAAAGCTTTATAGTATTTTCATATCATAAACTCTCACAAATAAATTCATGTCTACAATTACCAACTTGAATTATAACTCACTAGCATTGATGCGAAGATTAAAGGGTAGTGTCAAGGGAGGAAAGATCAAAATGTAAAGAGAAGACCATGGTATCCAAGTGAAAAAATTTATGAGGAAATTGGAGTACAAATATAATAAGCTGTCCTGGAATATCAAACCGCTTCCTTAAATTACAATTTATCACATTTTTTACTTTCTTAATCCATCTAACTACACATGTACAGTTTCTAAACTACATCTGTAGCACTACTAACATATATACCTGCACTAGGAGAGAGGTAGAGACAAATTAACGTACTAAAGTCCTAAGCACACTTTAATTGAATAATTCTCGGTATACATGCATCTGTCTACTGTCCGTAGTATTTTAGCAGGATGGAGAAAGGTGTTCAGTGAAGGATATGTAATATATTCCTGGTAGATAATAGTAGTGACTTTACTCCACATGTTTTAACCAGCCAGGCTATATGTGAACAAAACCATGTAAAAATTAGTATGAAAAAATTACAGGTAATTAGATCATACAGACCAACAAAGGTAAACTTACCCAATAAGGGATATAAACCTTTCCTTCATCAGCAACAAACTCCAAAACACCACAGTGCGTGTGCCGATTACCTCTACGGTTGGTAAGTTTGAAAAGCATGGGATAAACAATGTTTAGTCGAGTAAGAACATCTAGAGCTGATGGAGGCATTATAACTGTAAAATGGAAAATAAACATTACAAATAATACACTGTATGTATTAACTTGGACTAACTAATGTATTACTACATAACAGCATATTAATACAGGGAGTCCCCAGGTTACGATGTTCTGCCATCATGACAGAGGCCCATATATTATTAAATTATTAATAAATAAATTTTTCAGCCAACCAGGTTTGTGTGGTAAATACAAACCACGCGCTGAATAGTTTGTGAGCGTGGCGAACAAATACACAGCTAGTAGCACTGTTGCATTCCTATATATAAACTTAATGGCTATTTATTTGTTTACGTATTTGGTTATTTGAAGGAATTATGTTGAATTTATTTACAAAATAACCAAACACAGCCGTAAATACGATCTTATGCAGAATCACATTGTATACTGTAGACTTTTTGCAAATACTGTTTCATAGAATACAACATTATTATTTTACATGTATCAGTGTACTATACTTTTGTAGATGTGGTAAAAATATTTGATTTATTTCTAATTAGCAATTTTATTTTTCTACAGAATAATTACAATGCGAATTA
This sequence comes from Halocaridina rubra, assembly GCA_037179515.1. Classification (NCBI taxonomy): domain Eukaryota; kingdom Metazoa; phylum Arthropoda; class Malacostraca; order Decapoda; family Atyidae; genus Halocaridina; species Halocaridina rubra. Next base: position 269,524 of record JAXCGZ010007557.1, on the reverse strand, counting down.
CAGATGTGATTTTACGTGAGTACGAAACATTTCAACCATATTTTAAATTATCTTTTATAGAGTAGTAGAATTTATATATTTTTTTTTTTAGGCAGGAAGGAATCAGATTTAATTTATCTATAAAATTACCAAATACATAGCCATAAGTACGATCTTTAAGCGAAAAACTTTGTTAAGGTTGGCGAAAGAATACGTCATCACAGGGCATTAGACTGAGAATAAGAAGCATCGCTCAGTTCACTCTCGTACGCTATATTGTTTCTCGAGCTCAGTCTCTGTGATTACATACTTTCAACATAACTGAAATGAAGAGGTTATTAGTACTTTGGCAAGATTATCAGCATCGATAGCACATCCAATTGAGCCTACTGTTGATTCAGGAGAAAGCAAAAAAGATTGTTTACTGCCATGAAAATGAGAAAGGGGGGAATAAGAAGCATCGCCCACTTCCCGCTCGTATGCCACACTATTTTCTTGTGCTCATTCGCTAGTGTTAAGCCACTCTGACAAAAATTGAATACAGTAACCCCTCTCTATATCACGGTTCACCTATCACGAATTCAGTGCATTGCGGTTTTTTTGGAGTTTTTTTCCTTTCCTGGGTATATGCGAAAATATTAAATTAAAAAATTAAAATTTCAGTATTTTCATTATTGAAAAAAAAAATTCATTATTTTATTGATAAAAAATGTATTTCCCAGCCTAAGAATAATAAAACAGTAAGAAATCGTAAAAAAAATATAAATTTAAACATGTAACTGCACCACAGAAAGTACGATACCGGTATCAGCATTTCGGAAAACACAAAGGGTCGCACCTACGTGAGCTAACATATATTAAAAATTTCCAGTATTTTCATTTTTTTTTATTAATAAAAAAATGTATTTCTTAGCCTAAGAAAAAAAACATTAAAAAATAGTAAAACACATAAATACTCACAGTATTGCACCATGTAAAATATGATACCGGAATCAGAGTTTCAGAAAACGAAAAGGATAGCACCTACGTGAGCTAGTACATATTGAAATTTTCATTATTTTATTGATAAAAAAAGGGTTTCCTAGCCTAAGAGCAATAAAACAGTAAAAAATAGTAAAAAACATAAATTTAAACATATAACTCACAGTACTGCACCGTGTGAAATACTGTACAATAGCATACACTGTATTGGTGTCTTGGAAAACGCAAAGTCTCGCACCTACGTGAGATAGTTCATGGAATGCTATTGGCTGAAAGGGTGGGAGACAACGAATCACAGAATTGTGTTTCTGTATGTTCTGTATCATGGGGTCTGATTGGCTTTTTGATTAAAGCTTGGTTTTTCCACCATCTTCCATTGTCTCGCCTCACTCGTTCAGTCTAACTCACATGTGCACCGTTTGCGTCGTGCTTGTGATTTATTTTACTCACGTATTTCAACCTTTGCAATGCCTCCGAAGCGTACTTCATCTTCTAAGGCTTCTGGTAGCAAGCCTAAGCAGCAAAGGAAGATGTTAACCATAACAGATAAGGTAAAACTGTTAGATTGCTGAAAGAAGAAAGAAAGTTTACGGAAGTTGGCCGCTAATTTCGCCTCACCGAATCTACTGTTCGCTACATCAAAAAGGACGAGGCAAATATCAGGAAAACAGCGACTATTTCATTTAGTAAAACAGAGTAGAGGGTCGTAACACCCCGTAATAAGATAATTGTGAGGATGGAATCTGCTTTGGCCCTGTGGATTGCTGATTGCAGAAAGAAGAACATCAGCATAGATACCAATATCATACAAACAAAGACGAAGAAGATGTACGATACGTTTGCTGCAAATGAACCCGACGACGACAATGGTGACCGCGGAGAGGAGGAGAGAGAAGATATCGACGACCCACAACCATCCCCCTCCAGCGATTCTCCACCGAGGAAACAATCGCTCGTTGCAAGCAAGGGATGGTTCGCCAAATTTCAAAAATGCTATGGACTAAAGAGCGTTTCGGTTTATGGCGAAGCTGCCTCTGCAGATACAGCTGAAGGGGAATATGCTC
>JAXCGZ010007557.1:210000-262500 GCA_037179515.1 Halocaridina rubra | reverse complement strand
CACACGCTCGTGGGGGTACTGTAGATCACATTCTCACAGCTGGCCTTGTGGTACCTAATGTCTCCTGCTCTTCTATCCCTTCTCTCTTTTCTGACCATGTTGCCCTTAGCCTGAAATACTCCATACTTCAGACTCCAGCTACCCTCTCCCATCACCGCACCCGCATCTCTATCCCTCCCAAATACTGCCCCACTTATATTTCCTTTATCTCTCACCTCCTTCCCACTTTTGATCTCCTTTCTCCAGACAGCTTGTACAACTCACTGGTGGATTCTACACATGACTTCTACACGCATTATGTTCTCAGACCACACGTTCCACGTCGCCCTGAGGCCCATTCCTGGACTTTGGATCAGCGTATTGCCCAGGCGGAAAGGACAGCTGTGGATGCTGGACTCTCCTTTCAAAGACAGCCCACCCCTGACCACCTGCACCAATATCAGTTGGCGAGGGATGATCTGGTTGCCCTGCAGAAGTGCGTGCACACGGAGTATTGGCAGAAATTTACGGATAGTATTAACCATCAGACTAGCGCTGGGACTATGTGGCATCTTATAAGGAAGGCTGTCAAGAAGAAACCCACCTGTGCTCTACACCACAGTCCACTTGAGTATGCTCAGGACCTCATTACTACCTGGTCAGCACAGTCACAAACTTGCAACCTTCCTGGGAACGTTCAAGAGGCACTCTCCACCCACCGCAGTGTTCGTAACCTCCGCCTAATGGGTGCATTACTACAGACGGATGAAGAAGATGACATCCTATTCACAGAGGATGAACTACGACGTGCTCTTGCTAGGATTAAGGCTACTGCCCCTGGGGAGGATGGTCTTACATATCAAGTTCTCCGTCTTCTTCAGAAAGTTCCTGGTAACCCCCTACTGCAGCTCTTCAATCTTTGCTTTTGCTTGGGGCATGTGCCCTCTGCCTGGACCAGAAGCACTATTATTCCTCTACCAAAACCTGGAACCGACAAATTTAGGCCTATCTCCCTCACCTCCTGCTTCAGCAAAGTGTTTGAACACATCCTTCTTGCCCGGCTCATGCACCGTCTACAGGATAAACTCTCCCCCAGTCTTTATGGTTTCCTCCCACAACGGAGCACACATCACTGCCTCGCTGAACTCTACACCTGTCTTTCTCCCACCAGTGTGGTCGCCTTCCTGGACCTCAAATCTGCCTTCGATATAGCCAACAAGGAAATTATTCTTGACCAGCTGGTGGACTTTGGCGTTCGGGGAACATACTGAAATGGATACGGGGATATCTCTGCAACAGAACATCAAGTGTCCTTTTTAAAGGGTCGTATAGCTCCTATGAACGGTTTGAACTGGGTACTCCTCAGGGGGGTGTGCTAAGTCCCTTTCTATTCAATATCCTTATGCATCGTCTACTCTCCCTCCTTCCTGTCATCCCCGGTACTACAGTTACCTGCTATGCGGACGACATATGCATCCACACGACCTCAACTCACGACCTTCAGCACATGCTCCATGATTTTTACGTGTCTGCTACCTCCTGTGGTCTTATTATCTCCCCAGAAAAAAGCAGGATTTTTACTTCACGCAACTGCAGAGCACTGCCCGCATTCGCCATGGGTGGTAATGTCATCCCTCACTGCACACAGTACACGTATTTAGGTGCACCAGTCCGGATCACCCCAGCTATACCTGCACGTCAACGAATTCATCCCTTTGTGAAGAGCCTTCTTGACCGTCTGGAGCCCCGCTTTGCACCTGTCAAGTGGCTTGCCAACAATGCTGCAGGAGTCTCCATCCCAGTGGCGAGGACCCTCTACATCCTACTACTTCGGTCAGTGGTTGACTATCTGTCTCCTGCCTTGTGTCAACTTCCTAGACCAGCTCTCGAGCCACTTGAAAAGTTCCAGAATCGAGTCATGAGATTTATCTTGGGATGTTCTCTCTCTACCCGTATTGTGAGTATGCAGTTGGAGCTCAACTTGCCCCCTCTTGTGGAGAGCATTTATGCCAATGTGTCCTATTTTACTGTTAAGTGTCTTCACTACCCCTTTCTTGCTCCGTACTTCTCTGCTGTCATGAGGACGTTCCTGGATCCAGACGCACCCAGGCTCCCACTTCGAGCAGGAGGTCATAACCTTATCAGGGTGGTGAGTGACATTCTCTGTGGCCTTGACATCGACCTGCCAGTGCAGGCGGCTGTCCCAGATTTACCACCCTGGCGTGTCCCCCTCCCCGCTGTCACATATACACCGACCTCGAAGGATGTCTATCCCCCCTTGCAGAGACAGTTAGCTCTGGAGACTATCGCTGATGTGTCCACGTCTGTCCCTGCAGCACACCACGTCTATGTTGATGGTTCTGTGCAAGCAGATGGGAGGGCGGCATGTGCTGTGTTTTCCCCCACCATGGAGCCGCCTGTGCCGGCTGATTCATGGATTGGCCGTAGACTACCCACCTCGTCGAGCTCCACCTACTGTGAACTGAATGCCATCTTGGATGCCGTGACTCTCCTTGTTCGACGACGAGTGAATGGGGTAATAATTTGTGACTCCCAATCGGCCCTACAAGCCCTATCCTCACCAAGAATCTGTGGCCGTACTGTGGGAGATATACTATGTCGCCTCGCGGCCGCTTGGGATGCTTCTCTTGTTGTGTCGTTTGTATGGACTCCATCCCACATTGGGCTGACTGGCAACGACACAGCAGATCGTCTTGCCAAGGCGGCCTGTATGCTGGATGGGCATGCTGTGGACGCTGAGCCCTCCCTCCGATGCCTACGTAACATCATCTACTCAGCTGGGTTTGCCATGACGGTCCAGCGCAGGGACACGGAGAGGGCCAACAGTGTGTCCATACAGCACCATGATCACTTTCTTCACAGTCGCTACAAGTATCGCAGACGCGGGTTAATGGTGCGGAAAAACAATGTAGTTAGTGCTCGGCTCAGAATGGGGTATCGGCCTTTATGGCAGGTCTCCCAGACTCTAGATATGCCACAGTACACCTCCTGTAAATTATGCGACCGTCCTAATGCTAACACTCTTGACCACTATTGTCTTCAGTGCCCCACAGTGAGAGATGTTTTACCACGAGGTCAGAACTTAATACAGATCTGCTCATTTTTACTTAATGATGACAACCTTGATGTTATTCTTGCTCGTTATCCTCACTTTGGTGGCCATTAATTATATTGAATTATACATATATTTTCTGTATGTTGCTGTATAATTCTGTTTGTGCATTCTGCGTTTCTCTGAGCTTTACTTTTGCATATAATGTACTCTGTGCTGCCATACTGTGAGTTGTGTGTTAGTATGCAGCAATGTTTTATCAATGTGTACACCTCCCTGTAAACTATGTTCAATTCTTGGTTTTGTATCTATATGAAGCATTATTTGTATTGACGTAGGGCTTTTACTCCCTACGTTATATTTATAATTATGGTAGCGTGGTTGGTGAAAGACATCTTCTTTATATATTTCTTTATTCTTATTTTAACATCTATGTACTCAGAGCTCCCATTACTACAGTTCCTGTTACGACTAATTCCTGAGTCCCACCCCCAAGAGGGGGAGGCTAACTCAGCTGTACTGTGTTAACTCTGCTGCTGGCAAGGCCCGGTCTCTAACTCAACTCACTGTGCCTGCCCTGGGTGGTTCTTGAAATACCCCAAGGGCAGGGGCGTGTCTTGACATCCAGTCCTGCAAATCAACTCCAGGTTCGAAGTGGAGTCCCGCCTATTTTGGGGAGGGGCTATTCCAACGAGCCTATTGCAAAGGAGTGGGTGGTAATCGCCTATTGCCATTGGGTATCTCCCCCGGGCATGTACTTCACATTTAGGACAAGTGTTTCTGTGTGGTATGGGGAATAAAGGACTGGTTTATATCTCACACCCTCTTGAGATATTTGAACGCCAGATGCCGAGTCCCATGGGACCAGCTATCTATCTTCGTGACACTTCTTAACCATAGGCCTCATCCTATTACACACTGGAGAGAGTGTTCAATGTTTCTTTTGACACCTAGCCAAAAGTCCTACGACATCCCTCCCCACTACACTGAAATATCTCTTATTTCAGTTTCATCATCCTAAACTAACATTTGTTTACAATAAAAACGGGGCCGAATTATTTAAGCTATTATCTAAGAAATCCTATTTCTATGAACCCTAAACAAATTACACAAACATAACATATATATAGTACTTCTACAGACAACTAGAGCATGCAGAGTCTATTTCCTTGTTGGAAATCTTTAATACAAACATATTCTTATATTTAAACAAACATAACCTTAAACAGTATAATTTCAGTGTGTAACTAATATCAAACATTAATTAAGATCAAAAGTCAGTTTAAATCAAAACATTAATTCATCTACTTCTCTCGTTTCTTCAAAAGACAAAATTGAGTTAGTTACAGTAAAATTATGACTCATGTAGAACATTAGCAAACAAATGAGGTAGAGTATTGGCATGTATACACATTTAAAATGATATAGACCATAACATCAACAGTAATTTCTATAAGAAACCTTATCTTAATAAATTCTATTCCTATCATTATTAGGGGCATTAATTTATTTTAAAATTTGGCCTTAAAAACTACTCCTGAAACAAAACATGTTTTACTGTGTGTAAAGTCAAAACATTTACTATTTCAATATGCAATTACTATTCAGAGACCAATTAATATAAAAACTTAATGAACCTAAAGATTAAATCATAATTCAAACAAGAATAATACTAAAGCAAAACTGTGATAATATCTAAGCAAAACACTGATATTATTCAAGCAGAAAAACAACTTATTACTCTTAGTGCAAATCATACAATTTATCAATGGCACTTATTCAAAACTATATCTAAGGGAGACTCTGAGTTTTCGCTTAAAATTATCTTAAAGCTAGTAAAACAAAAAAAAATAAATAAAAAAAAAATATTTTGTCTTTTAGCACAGTGGACAAAGACGGTGGGGACATTTTCTTTCCCATTTTTTCAGTTCTAATACGGGGGGTAATTTTAATTAACTAATAAGGGATTTTTAAATACCCTTCTTTCTCTCTTCACTAAAGTTTGGACATGTATAGGGATTATTTTTCTTTCTGTTTGAATCCCATCAACGCGTTTACGTGGCTTCTAAAGGTATTATTAAAATATTTTAAAATATTTCTGTGTTTCTTTTCCTCTCTTTTCACTACAGTTATGACATGTATGGGGATTTCCTTGTTTCTGGGATTTCATCAAGATTACATGGGTTTTTAAAGTGTTTTTTTTTAGGACTTTGTTTTCTCTGTCTAGGACGACTTTTATTTTCTCTGTCCAGGACGACTTTTATTTTCTCTGTCCCTTGCTCATGAATTCTTGCTAGGCGCGATTCCACGGTTTCCCTCGGGGATTTCATTTTTTCACTCCCCAGCCGTCCTTGCTGCAGGCCCAGGTTTGTTACCATATCTCCTTTACTCGGATAGGCAAGACAAAAAGGAAGGATTCGGCACCTTTCTAATCCTTCCAGCCTGGCTTCCTCGTCCCGCCCTCGGCCGATCTTGACTAAGACCACCACGCAGGAGACCTACAACGTCACAGCGATTCTCTTCCGTACGGCCATCCACACGTACCTTCGAAGCAGATCTCGGGATGAAAATTTGAACCTCTGTCATTACTACAGTTGTAAGAAAGGTTCCCTATGACTTCAGGGTACCAACAATGGCCATACGTTGGTAATCGAGGCTATACTTTGCCTCCCCTGCAACTGCAAGTGATTGCAATCTCTATTCAATGGGCACTAGGGACTTGTCTGAGCGGACAAAATCTAAAGACTTTTAGAACTTGCAGGTCGGGGCTGCCTAGGAATAGGGTGGTAATGGAAGGTATGTGTCTACACAACTAGATTATTATTCCAAGATACTTAGGGCTTAGCAACTGCTACATAGCATTACTCTACTATAAATGTCAAAAAGAACAATCATTAAATGCTGAGAAAAGCCACTAAAGAAACATTCTTATTAGCGGTGGCTACAGTAACATCAAGTATGAATTCAGATAAAAGATACAAATCATCAAGTTACTGCTGATTTCATTTCAAAAATAATAATTAGCAACAGGCCATTGAGAGATAGCAACAATATCAGTCAACATAATAACATTACTAATAATTGATCAAACTAAGAATAATAAAAAATAAAAATAAGTATACTAAATCAGAAATATCAATATATATATACAATGGAGACTGGCATTCAGAAGTAAGAACAGAGTTCTATACTTATACTTCATAGTAATGCTCATTCTAACACAGTCTCTTTTAATATTTAAATTCCTGCTGTCATAATCAATGTATATATATATAGCATAAGTGGCAACTCGCTGGCTCCACAATTTGTCAATGGGAGTTCTATCTATTCTCTAAACAGTTGCGGCATGTGGCACAAACATTTATGCAAATGGCGGTACTACCGATGTCTTATCAGTATTTATGCAATAACAGCATGCAACAATCTATTGACTGCAATAAAATGTAGGCACAATTATCGCCTAGCTTCGCTGGAAAAAAAACACACACAAAAAAATCAAAGACAGCAACGTTCTTTTAGCATCGAAATGCTCCTCTGTCAGTCTCAGAGTCGAGTGAAAGGTAGGAGAGAGAGAGAGAGAGAGAGAGAGAGAGAGAGAGAGAGAGATTGGGCGACCTTGAAATATGTCGTGGTCTCCACTCTGTGTCAGCTGAGACGGGCCTCTTCCTTTTACTTGTACTGAAAATAAAAAAGTGTCGCAGAGTATTTCTAATAATAAAATAAATAAACAAATGAACGTGAACAAACGTTAGCAATGACTATCGATAGGGTCTTACGTTTATTGTCAGAGGGCTATTCTTATTTCCTCATTAACAAAAACAAAAGCAAAAAGAACTTAGTGTACAACTGCAGAACTGTCGAAGCATAAATCCATTCCTTTCTGTTTAATCTTGATAAGGACTTTACTGTAACAGCATACACATCCTCGTCTATAATGACAATTCTTTTCTTGCTATAAATCAGAGGGTTGAGTCGGAGCGCACCCACTCTGATGAAATTAAAACAAAAGATTAAAATCATATGTGACACTATCCCTACTACTATCAACAAAAGTACAAATATCTTTTTCTTAACAGACGTCTTATAATGACTTAAATATCATTAGTTTTAAATTTAAAACTCAGCAAATAATCTCTAATAATCTCAATTATCTTTAATTAGCTCAATTGTAATCTAAAATTCATGAAAATGATAGGGATTAACCATAGTTATCTCTAGATAATCTTTTCCAAAACTCTTTAAATAAGATTTTAAAGATTTCTTCAATACAAAAAGAACTATATAACAAAAACGGGTATCAAAGAATATAAAAAGTCTATCTCTGTGGATGCAATAATAAAAACAAAAAGTATATTTCATTAGCAACAGTAAAGAATGCATTTTGCTTAAGTTTCAAAATCTCGTACGGAGTTGTACATAAACAATTCAAACATAAAATATATATATTCTTTTACTATCTCGAATTTGACTTATAACTGCTCTGTCTGTTTGCTTTTACGGGGGTGCGCATGTGGGCGCTGTTTTCTCCCCTGTTCTTTTGGCTTCTGGATAAACTTCTGCTCTCTCAAATACGGGATACAGCTGTGTAACATTCTTGTTGTCATTTCGTGTCAGCTCTCACTCTTTCTTTATGACCAAGCTGAAATAATTTTGATAAAACATTATCATGGCTAAAACTCGCAAAGTTTTATTTTATCAATCTAACATATCTCTTCAGACAAATAATGTATATACTGCAGCTAGCAAAGAAAATAAAGAATCATTCATAGATTCACGTCCTTTATCACGTAACATCTATCTTGGAATCTCTCGGAAATCGAATAATAATCTCAATGGCGGAGTAGGGGACAAAACAAAAATAAGACAAACTTGGCATTTCAACCATATCTGGGCAGGTGGAGAATTACTTTCTCAAACATATCCCTCACTAGATATTGCAACAGCGCATCACCTCCCATAAATACTCTCTGATATGGCATGCAGAAGGACCTGGCGGAGCAGGGGAACGATCCTCGCAGACTCCCCAATCATGCTTCCTAACGGTGCTTTCCGCGATTTCACCCCCTAGAGCAACCCCCCCATTATACCCCCAGTCATTCATACTCATTCGCTATCACATTCGCTATATCACTTTCAAGACAATCATCCCCTTTCTGTAAAATTCCCTTTTATTTACAACGTTGGTTTCCCTTTCCCTTATCTCTCTGAAGGAGAGTAACGGTGAAATCTCGGCTGAGCCGTGCGGTCACAGACTTCCTCACCAGTCCTAGGTCCCATTCTAACGAACAAACAAACATTCTACTCCCTTGAAGCTACGTTTGGGTGACACTGAAAAACCTTCCCTATTCTAGGACAGCACAAATTCCTCTAATTTACTCTTACTTTCGCCTGCATAGCGCGAAATAAAAAAACTCATCTCTAAACAATATCACAAAATTTCTTATTCTTCAAAAATAAAATGCCACACACGTATCGTAAGATTAATTTCCCATCAAAACAACATTAAAAGAACACTCTGTCATTTATGTCTTTCTTTCGCTAAAACATTACTCCCCCGGAGAAAAAAACAAACAAAAAAAGAAAGAACCTTGAAAACAGGCGCAATCTTAACACTCGATTTCTTACGCTTTAAGAAATTAATATAACAATGATTTCACGTACATTAAATATCAAGGATCAGTACAATTACTACAGATTTATAATAACGAGGTTGGGAGATCGAATGGTCACTTCCACATTCCTTTCTCGAAAATCACACGTGTTCTAAGTAAAACCTTAAAAGCAGATTCAAGTATATTACTCACTATAATTCTTACACTTAAGAAATTAATATACTGTAATAGTGATTTCACGTGCATTAAATTTGTCAATTAAAAAATCGATACATTCGCGTTCTTAAAATTCAATCTAAGCATTAATACAAATAAATGGAACGCACTTCCAACGAAATTTCTTTACATTACTCAAATTATAACAAAAAACGGAGTTTATTACTGCTTATAGCTATTAGTACAAATTATCCATGTTAGTAATGGGTACAGAAATTCTACTTTTATCAACTTATTAGGCGCCACACCCCTCATAGGCGGGTTGGCTGAGTCAAAGCATAACTACAAGATAAAATGGCGGCGTCCACCGACCTCAATTTCTTTTAAGAATTGTCCCATTACTCACTCACTGGATACAGATCACAAGTACTTAGCTATTTTAAGGAGGTGGTCCTGAAAAACTTCATGGCAGAAGGCAAGGAAGGAGGGGGTTTTCCTTTCTGGGCGCTGGAGGTTCCCGTCCAATTCTCTATCTCTCGAGTAAAATCGACGAATCGCCATCTTCTTGGTCGGATCCGGCAACTTATACTTCTTGTAATGGGCATTTTCACTCAATGCCCCGGTCACACTTTGGCTCAGTGCGACGGTGACTTCCATGAATACTTTCGTTGATACTTTTACTGCTGGGGAGGGGCCTTGCCAATACGGAGGTGGGGGAGAGTGGCTGGATCTCATAATATGATACTGTAAGTGAAGGGGGAGCTCTGACTTTCTCGGTGTCACTCTCTCACTGCTGGTAAGCGTCTTGAAGTTTCTTCACTTGTACTTTTCTTCCATAGATGCTATATATTTTTTTCTTCTATTTTTTTTTCTTCTTTCTCTTCGGTAAAGTGTCGGCGTGGATTGATCCCACCGCTGCCACCACTGACGTAGGGCTTTTACTCCCTACGTTATATTTATAATTATGGTAGCGTGGTTGGTGAAAGACATCTTCTTTATATATTTCTTTATTCTTATTTTAACATCTATGTACTCAGAGCTCCCATTACTACAGTTCCTGTTACGACTAATTCCTGAGTCCCACCCCCAAGAGGGGGAGGCTAACTCAGCTGTACTGTGTTAACTCTGCTGCTGGCAAGGCCCGGTCTCTAACTCAACTCACTGTGCCTGCCCTGGGTGGTTCTTGAAATACCCCAAGGGCAGGGGCGTGTCTTGACATCCAGTCCTGCAAATCAACTCCAGGTTCGAAGTGGAGTCCCGCCTATTTTGGGGAGGGGCTATTCCAACGAGCCTATTGCAAAGGAGTGGGTGGTAATCGCCTATTGCCATTGGGTATCTCCCCCGGGCATGTACTTCACATTTAGGACAAGTGTTTCTGTGTGGTATGGGGAATAAAGGACTGGTTTATATCTCACACCCTCTTGAGATATTTGAACGCCAGATGCCGAGTCCCATGGGACCAGCTATCTATCTTCGTGACACTTCTTAACCATAGGCCTCATCCTATTACACACTGGAGAGAGTGTTCAATGTTTCTTTTGACACCTAGCCAAAAGTCCTACGACAGCATGAACTCATGTAATGTCTGACGCCTTGGCGCAATAAATTAATAAAATAAAATAAAATAAATCTCTCTCTCTCTCTCTCTCTCTCTCTCTTTCCCTCTCTCCAACAATCTATTCTACCCAACCCCCCACACTCTCTTTGTCCCAGCCAACTAGGGAAAGGCACTTTACACAGTTATTAAAAGTAAATAAACCAACCAATGTACAAACAATGATGAGTCCTTAATAATAATAATAATGATGATGATGATGATGATAATAATCTCCACAATCATCATCAAAGGAAAATTATTGTTGCCAATGATAATAATAATAATAATAATAACAATAATAATAATAATAATAATAATAATAATAATAATAATATCTAAGCAGAATTATTGGAATAGACATAATGAAAGTAATGCAGAGGTATATTAAAACCCAGCTGAGAGCTGGATATTCATTACACATATTTTATAATCCCTTCACATCTGACAGGTCATTACACTCTCCATCTCTGTTTCTCTTTACAACCTGATAAAGTCTGTTTTATTTTATAATTTTTTGGCCCATCCTGGTGTCACAATCTTCTTTTTTTTTTTCCCCAAAAAAAAATCCGCGATACAGTGAAAACTCGAACCAAGAAACGCGATACAGCGGGGGATCACTATATATACAGTATATATATACACCTAGTTCTTAGAATAACGCGAAGATAGGTTCTCAGAAGTGCCTCGTATTGTAATTTTCGCATAATGTAACAAGTCATTTTCCATAAGAAACAACGATAATGGGTATAGATACATTTCAAAACCGTACATAGACACACTATACCAAAGATACAGGATAAGTGAAACATATTTTATAAGTAATGTACATAACAAACCAGAAAGACCTGTAGTTATTTATATTAGTATGCAAATAGTGTACAATATAAAAGATATACATATTTACTGTACAGTAAACAATTTAATGCCCTCTATTATGCAGTGGGCAACAGGCATACACTGGGACATGCATGGTGACAGTGAGCACAAGGATGAAAACGTTTTGCTGCCTCCGTATCAGCTGATGCACCCTTGCACACTATTTCCCTGACGATATTATATCACAAGTTTGTTTGCTGTTTGTTCTTAATGCTTTTTTTCCATTCTCTTCATAATATCCGATTGCATGAAGCAGTAGAAGAGGAGGAGGATGCGGGAGAACGAACCTCTATCTGCAAACATTTTGCCGCCTCCATATCAGCTGATGCACCCTCGCACGCTATATCATATCGCAAGTTTATTTGCTGCTTGTTCTTAATGCTTTTTTTCCATTCTCTTCATAATATCTGATCGCATTAGGCGGTAGATAAGGAGGAGGATGCGGGAAAACAAACCTCTATCTGCAAATGTTTTGCCGCCTCCGTATCAGCTGATGCACCCTCGCACGCTATTTCCCTGACGATATTATATTGCAAGTTTGTTTGCTGTTTCTTCTTAACGCTTTTTTTCAATTCTCTTCATAATATCCGATCGCATTAAGCAGTAGAAGAGGAGGAGGATGCAGGAGAACGAACCTCAATCTGCAAACGTTTTGCTGCCTCCGTATCAGCTGATGCACCCTCGCACGCTATTTCCCTGACGATATTATATCGCAAGTTTGTTTGCTGTTTGTTCTTAATGCTTTTTTTACATTATCTTCATAATATCCAATCGCATTAAGCGGTAAAAGAGGAGAAGCATGGCGAAATAGTGCCTCCGAGGTGGTTGATTATTTACTAAAATAAAAAAATTTTGCAAATTCTTTTGCATGGGCGTTATTCGCGAATTTCGTATTTTTTTTACTATTATCTTTTAGGGGCATAATTCGAATTTCCCAGATTATAAATGCGCGTAAAAAGCGAACTAGGTATATATATATATATATATATATATATATATATATATATATATATATATATATATATATATATATATATATATATATATATATATATATATATATATATATATATATATACAATGTTCCCTCATTTATCGCGGAGGTTTGGTTCCGGGACCCGCCGCAATAGGTGAAAAATCGCGAAGTAGGCGCACCATATTTATTATAGGTATACAGTATTACATTTATTTTTACCTTTACTGTATAAACCCTCAATGCCCTGTTAACAAACCACCCTTTACTTTATTAATAACAGCGCACAAGCATAAATTTATATGAATGTGATATTATGAAGATTGAAAAAAAGCATTAAGAACAAACAGCAAACAAACTTTCGATATACTGTAATATCATCAGGGAAATAGAGTGTAGAGAATATATATATTTCATCTAAGTTTCCCATGTATAGTACAATATACGTTTTCTTTGAACAAATTGTATACGTTTTCTTTTTCTCTCAGCTGACTTTATTTACGTTAAGATTTCATGCAGCATGGTCGATAGATAGAATAATGTTTAGAACCAAGGAATATTAATAATAATCTATAATCCTGAAAATTAGATAAACCCCAAATAGGGTGAGCATATAAATATTTTATGAGTAAGATATTGTGCCTGAATAAGCATCAGCTGATACAGAGGCAAACAAACAAACAAACATTTCCATTTTTGTACAATGGTTATTTTTCTAAGAATAAAAGTGACTTATAAGTAGACATGTAATTGAACTAATAAGTAAGATGGGAATACATACAGTTAAATTAAATGTAGCTTTCCTAGAAAATAATAATGCTGTAATAAAAATTTTAACAATAATGTTAATAGTAAAGTAGTAATAATAACACTCGATACAGTATCGTCATTGTCGGCATCATCACCATATTTGTTTTCCTTACAATGAGAAAAATTAGTTCTTAACTTAGAGAACAGAGAAGTTGATATCAATTTACATATGGAGAGGTCAGTGTTTAGGGAAATTGCATTAAATCATTAAGTTTAGTTTATGTGTGAGCAGCAACTATTTGTCCAAAAGAAAACTATATAGATAGCCTTTGAACGCTGCGTAGGAGGATGCATTTTTAAGATGCTCATGGCACCAGCTACACTGAATATTCTTGGATATTCATTACACATCTTTTATAATCCCTTCATATCTGACAGGTCATTACACCCTCCATCTGTTTCTCTTTACTTTACGTATTCTTCGTGCCCAGGCCCGATAGAGGCTGTTATATTTTATTATTTTTTTGCCCACTCTGGTGTCACAATCATTTAAAAAAAAAAAAAAATATTATTATTTTTTTTTTTTTGCTCTCCCAAAAAATCCGCGATGCACTGAATTCGCAGTAGGTGAATCGTAATATAGCGAGGGATTACTGTGTATATATGTATATGTATATATATATATATATATATATATATATATATATATATATATATATATATATATATATATATATATATATATATATATATATATATATATATATATATATATATATATATATATACAGTGATCCCCCACAGGATCGCGTTTCTTGGTTCGCATTTTCACTGTACCACGGTTTTCTTTTGGCAAATTATTATTTTATTTTTTGGGTATATGCAACAATATTAAAATATAACAAAAATAAAAATTCTCAGTATTTTCATTTTTTTACTGAAAAAAAAACATATTTCATTATCTAATTGATAAAAAAATTTATTTCCCTGCCTACGAATAATAAAACAGTAAAAAAATAGTAAAAAACATAAATTTAGATATACGTACATACAGTATAACTCACAGTATTGCATCATGCGAAATAGTGCCCAATTGCGTACAATGTATTGGGGTCGCAGCTATGTGAGCTAGCATATATATTTATATTTCCATTAGTTTCATGATTTTATTGATATAAAAACGTATTTCTTAGCCTAAGAATAATGAAACAGTAAAAAATAGTAAAAAACATAAATACTAACAGTATTGCAACATGTAAAATACGATACCGCTATCAGCGTTTCGGACAAAGGCTCCTTCAGTCTAACTCACGTGTGCACAGTTCACGTTGTGCTTATTAAACGTTTTGCTTGTGCCCGATAGCGTACAATGTATTGGGATCGCAGCTACATGAGCTAGCATATATATTTATATTTCCAGTAGTTTCATGATTTTATTGTTAAAAAAACGTATTTCTTAGCCTAAGAATAATAAAACAGTAAAAAATAGTAAAAAACATAAATACTAACAGTATTGCAACATGTAAAATACGATACCGCTATCAGCATTTCGGACAAAGGCTTCCACCATCTTCCACTGTCTCGCCTCACTCGTGTGGGCCGTTCACGTTGTGCTTATTAATACGTTTTGCTTGTGATTTTTTTACTCCCATATTTTAACCTTTGCAATGCCTCCCAAGCAAGGCTTCTTGTAGTGAGCCTAAGCGGCAAAGGAAAATGTTAACCATAACAGATAAGGTAAGTTTACCTATCACGTACATATAAATTTACATTGTATGCTGTTATTTATAAATTAAAGGGTGGTTTTTTAACAGTGCAGGGAGGGTTTACAGTATACAGTAAACGTGAAAATAATTGTAAAATACCTATGTACATGAGTATGTCATATAAATTTACGCTTGCATGCTGTTATTTATGAAGTAAAGGGTGGTTTGTTAACAGTACAGGGAGGGTTTATACAGTTTATACGGTGTAAACGTAAAAATAAATTAAAATATCTATACATATAGGCCGATCCTACTCCGCGATTTTCCTGTTTCGCGCCGGGTCCCAGAACCGAACCCTCGCGATAATGGGGGGATCACTGTATATATATATATATATATATATATATATATATATATATATATATATATATATATATATATATATATATATATATATATATATATATATATATATATATATATATATATATATATATATATATATATATATATATATATATATATATATTACTCACCTTGCTTTTTACACGTATTTATACTACACTAAATTTAAATAACGCCTTTTGAAAATAATAGTAAAACAATTCAGTTTAGTAACTAAGCAACCGCCTCGGAGGCAGTTTGCTGCCATGTGCATCAGTCTCTCTTCACCCAGTATGAACCCCAACTACAACCAGGGGTTAGCTCTCCCCTTCCTCCTCTTCTCCTCCCACTCCTACCGCTTAAGTCACCTCCTCACCGCTACACTGCTCGTTCCAGGATGCCTGTTGCCCATCATATATAGAGTGAGTACACATTTTTTAAGTTTTTTATTTTATATCCTTAATGCTGTACTATATTATTATATTCAGGCTTCGCATAATAGAAAAAATGAGTTTTCTAGTCTTGCTTTTGTTCATTTTTTTATTTTATATTTGTTTACGTTTGCAGCTAGGGGTTTGTTCTACCAATTCCCCCTCCTTTTCTCCTACCGCTTGAGTCACATGCTCACCTCCACGCTTGTCCCATGCCTGTTGTTCACCATATATACAGTGAGTAGAATGAATTTCATATTTTTTACAGTAATTCAAACATTACATAAAGAAAAGAAAATTTAGTTTTCTAGTCTTGCTTTCATTAATTTTTTTTATTTTATCTTTGTTTACGTTTGCAGATAGGGGATCGTTCTCTCGCTTCCCCCTCCTATTCTACCACCTAGGTCATGTGCTCACCGCCACCACCAAGTCCCAGTATGACTGTTGCCCATCGCATAATAGAGTGCATTAATTTGTTTACTGTACAGTATTTATTTGTAAATCTGTATCTTTAATACTGTACACTATTTGTGTTTTAATACACATAACTACAGGTATTTCAGCTTTGTTATGTATTTGTAAAATATGCTTTACTTATCTTCTTTCTTTGGTATAGTGTGTTTGTGTATGGTTGTGGAACGTATCTATGCCTATACCATTATTCCTTATGAAAATTTACTATTTATATTACGTATAATTTCTATTACCCGAGCCTTTTGATAACCTATCCTCGCGTTGTTTCAAGAGGTGAGAGTGTGTGTGATTACCTAATTGTGTTTACGGGAAGGAGCCCAAAGCTCGTATCTTCCCGTCTCCTCATCGGTTCCATTTTAGACTTAGTCATACTTATCATACCTGTCCTTAAAACTATGGATTGAGATAGCATCAACTACCTCCTCGCTTAGCCAATTCCAATTATCAACTACTCTTACACTGAAAAAGTATTTCCTTACATCCTGCAAACAAGTTTTCTTACGAAGCTTCAAACTATGACCTCTAGTTCTAGAGCCAGCCATATCAAAATATCGATCCCTATCCACTCTATCATAACCATGAAGGAATTTAAAGACTGTCACCATATCCCCCCTCACTCTTCTAGCTTCGAGTGATGGTAAGTCTAATTCCCTCAGCCTCTCATCATAACTGAGATTGCGTATTTCTGGCACCAGTTTCGTGGCATGTCTTTGAACTTTTTCAAGCTTAGCTATGTGCTTTTTCAAGTGCGGATTCCAAAAGGGGGCTGCATATTCGAGTTTTGGCCTCACATAGGTTACATAAATATTTCTGAACATTTCCTTGTCCATGTGCCTGAAGGCTACCCTTACATTTGATAAGAATGCATATGCTGCCCTTACTATGTCATTTATATGTATTTCTGGAGACAAATCTGCCAGTATGTTTACTCCTAGATCTCTCTCATTTTCTGTCTCTTGAAGTTGTACTCCAGCCACCGAGTAGTCAAGCTTGGGCCTTCTTGCACTTGTACCCATTCTCTTTACCTTACATTTTGAAGTATTGCATTTCATTACCCACTTTTCTGACCACTCATGCAGATTATTTAGATCCTCCTGAAGTTCTCTACCATTGTTCTCGTTTTTTACTTTCTTCACAATCTTTGCATCATCTGCAAACATATTCATGAATGAATTTACAGACTCTGGTAGGTCATTTACATATACAAGGAACAAAAGTGGCCCTAAAACTGAACCCTGTGGAACTCCACTACTAACTCTTCTCCATTCAGACACTGAGTGTCTTACTCTAACCCTCTGTTCCCTTCCTTCTAAGTAAGTTTTTATCCATTCCAAAACATTTCCACCTATTCTAGCCATTGATTGCAGCTTCCTAATAAGTCTCCCATGTGGAACAGTGTCAAACGCTTTCTGGAAGTCTAGGAATATGCAATCTGCCCAGCCCTCTCTTTCCTGTAAGATTTGGCTTACCTCATCATAAAATTCTAATAAGTTTGTTACTGTTGATCTACCTTCTCTGAAGCCATGTTGCCTCACTGACAAAAAGTTGAAGGATTCCAAGTGAAGAGAGATATGTTTCCTTAGTAGTGTGTGTGTGTGTGTGTGTGAGTGTGTGTGTGTGTGATTACCTAATTGCGATTACCTAGTTGTGTTTACGGGAAAGAGCCTAAAGCTCGTATCTTCCCGTCTCCTCATCGGTTCCATTTTAGACTTAGTCATACTTATCATACCTGTCCTTAAAACTATGGATTGAGATAGCATTAACTACCTCCTCGCTTAGCCAATTCCAATTATCAACTACTCTTACACCGAAAAAGTATTTCCTTACATCCTGCAAACAAGTTTTCTTACGAAGCTTCAAACTATGACCTCTAGTTCTAGAGCCAGCCATATCAAAATATCGATCCCTATCCACTCTATCATAACCATGAAGGAATTTAAAGACTGTCACCATATCCCCCCTCACTCTTCTAGCTTCGAGTGATGGTAAGTCTAATTCCCTCAGCCTCTCATCATAACTGAGATTGCGTATTTCTGGCACCAGTTTCGTGGCATGTCTTTGAACTTTTTCAAGCTTAGCTATGTGCTTTTTCAAGTGCGGATTCCAAAAGGGGGCTGCATATTCGAGTTTTGGCCTCACATAGGTTACATAAATATTTCTGAACATTTCCTTGTCCATGTGCCTGAAGGCTACCCTTACATTTGATAAGAATGCATATGCTGCCCTTACTACGCCATTTATATGTATTTCTGGAGACAAATCTGCCAGTATGTTTACTCCTAGATCTCTCTCATTTTCTGTCTCTTGAAGTTGTACTCCAGCCACCGAGTAGTCAAGCTTGGGCCTTCTTGCACTTGTACCCATTCTCTTTACCTTACATTTTGAAGTATTGAATTTCATTAGCCACTTTTCTGACCACTCATGCAGATTATTTAGATCCTCCTGAAGTTCTCTACCATTGTTCTCGTTTTTTACTTTCTTCACAATCTTTGCATCATCTGCAAACATATTCATGAATGAATTTACAGACTCTGGTAGGTCATTTACATATACAAGGAACAAAAGTGGCCCTAAAACTGAACCCTGTGGAACTCCACTACTAACTCTTCTCCATTCAGACACTGAGTGTCTTACTCTAACCCTCTGTTCCCTTCCTTCTAAGTAAGTTTTTATCCATTCCAAAACATTTCCACCTATTCTAGCCATTGATTGCAGCTTCCTAATAAGTCTCCCATGTGGAACAGTGTCAAACGCTTTCTGGAAGTCTAGGAATATGCAATCTGCCCAGCCCTCTCTTTCCTGTAAGATTTGGCTTACCTCATCATAAAATTCTAATAAGTTTGTTACTGTTGATCTACCTTCTCTGAAGCCATGTTGCCTCACTGACAAAAAGTTGAAGGATTCCAAGTGAAGAGAGATATGTTTCCTTAGTAGTGTGTGTGTGTGTGTGTGTGTGTGTGTGAGTGTGTGTGTGTGTGTATGATTACCTAATTGTGATTACCTAGTTGTGTTTACGGGAAAGAGCCTAAAGCTCATATCTTCCCGTCTCCTCATCGGTTCCATTTTAGACTTAGTCATACTTATCATACCTGTCCTTAAAACTATGGATTGAGATAGCATTAACTACCTCCTCGCTTAGCCAATTCCAATTATCAACTACTCTTACACTGAAAAAGTATTTCCTTACATCCTGCAAACAAGTTTTCTTACGAAGCTTCAAACTATGACCTCTAGTTCTAGAGCCAGCCATATCAAAATATCGATCCCTATCCACTCTATCATAACCATGAAGGAATTTAAAGACTGTCACCATATCCCCCCTCACTCTTCTAGCTTCGAGTGATGGTAAGTCTAATTCCCTCAGCCTCTCATCATAACTGAGATTGCGTATTTCTGGCACCAGTTTCGTGGCATGTCTTTGAACTTTTTCAAGCTTAGCTATGTGCTTTTTCAAGTGCGGATTCCAAAAGGGGGCTGCATATTCGAGTTTTGGCCTCACATAGGTTACATAAATATTTCTGCACATAGGTTACATAAATATTTCTGAACATTTCCTTGTCCATGTGCCTGAAGGCTACCCTTACATTTGATAAGAATGCATATGCTGCCCTTACTATGCCATTTATAAGTATTTCTGGAGACAAATCTGCCAGTATGTTTACTCCTAGATCTCTCTCATTTTCTGTCTCTTGAAGTTGTACTCCAGCCACCGAGTAGTCAAGCTTGGGCCTTCTTGCACTTGTACCCATTCTCTTTACCTTACATTTTGAAGTATTGAATTTCATTAGCCACTTTTCTGACCACTCATGCAGATTATTTAGATCCTCCTGAAGTTCTCTACCATTGTTCTCGTTTTTTACTTTCTTCACAATCTTTGCATCATCTGCAAACATATTCATGAATGAATTTACAGACTCTGGTAGGTCATTTACATATACAAGGAACAAAAGTGGCCCTAAAACTGAACCCTGTGGAACTCCACTACTAACTCTTCTCCATTCAGACACTGAGTGTCTTACTCTAACCCTCTGTTCCCTTCCTTCTAAGTAAGTTTTTATCCATTCCAAAACATTTCCACCTATTCTAGCCATTGATTGCAGCTTCCTAATAAGTCTCCCATGTGGAACAGTGTCAAACGCTTTCTGGAAGTCTAGGAATATGCAATCTGCCCAGCCCTCTCTTTCCTGTAAGATTTGGCTTACCTCATCATAAAATTCTAATAAGTTTGTTACTGTTGATCTACCTTCTCTGAAGCCATGTTGCCTCACTGACAAAAAGTTGAAGGATTCCAAGTGAAGAGAGATATGTTTCCTTAGTAGTGTGTGTGTGTGTGTGTGTGTGTGAGTGTGTGTGTGTGTGATTACCTAATTGTGATTACCTAGTTGTGTTTACGGGAAAGAGCCTAAAGCTCATATCTTCCCGTCTCCTCATCGGTTCCATTTTAGACTTAGTCATACTTATCATACCTGTCCTTAAAACTATGGATTGAGATAGCATTAACTACCTCCTCGCTTAGCCAATTCCAATTATCAACTACTCTTACACTGAAAAAGTATTTCCTTACATCCTGCAAACAAGTTTTCTTACGAAGCTTCAAACTATGACCTCTAGTTCTAGAGCCAGCCATATCAAAATATCGATCCCTATCCACTCTATCATAACCATGAAGGAATTTAAAGACTGTCACCATATCCCCCCTCACTCTTCTGGCTTCGAGTGATGGTAAGTCTAATTCCCTCAGCCTCTCATCATAACTGAGACTGCGTATTTCTGGCACCAGTTTCGTGGCATGTCTTTAAACTTTTTCAAGCTTAGCTATGTGCTTTTTCTAGTGCGGATTCCAAAAGGGGGCTGCATATTCGAGTTTTGGCCTCACATAGGTTACATAAATATATCTGAACATTTCCTTGTCCATGTGCCTGAAGGCTACCCTTACATTTGATAAGAATGCATATGCTGCCCTTACTATGCCATTTATATGTATTTCTGGAGACAAATCTGCCAGTATGTTTACTCCTAGATCTCTCTCATTTTCTGTCTCTTGAAGTTGTACTTCAGCCACCGAGTAGTCAAGCTTGGGCCTTCTTGCACTTGTACCCATTCTCATTACCTTACATTTTGAAGTATTGAATTTCATTACCCACTTTTCTGACCACTCATGCAGATTATTTAGATCCTCCTGAAGTTCTCTACCATTGTTCTCGTTTTTTACTTTCTTCACAATCTTTGCATCATCTGCAAACATATTCATGAATGAATTTACAGACTCTGGTAGGTCATTTACATATACAAGGAACAAAAGTGGCCCTAAAACTGAACCCTGTGGAACTCCACTACTAACTCTTCTCCATTCAGACACTGAGTGTCTTACTCTAACCCTCTGTTCCCTTCCTTCTAAGTAAGTTTTTATCCATTTCAAAACATTTCCACCTATTCTAGCCATTGATTGCAGCTTCCTAATAAGTCTCCCATGTGGAACAGTGTCAAACGCTTTCTGGAAGTCTAGGAATATGCAATCTGCCCAGCCCTCTCTTTCCTGTAAGATTTGGCTTACCTCATCATAAAATTCTAATAAGTTTGTTACTGTTGATCTACCTTCTCTGAAGCCATGTTGCCTCACTGACAAAAAGTTGAAGGATTCCAAGTGAAGAGAGATATGTTTCCTTAGTAGTGTGTGTGAGTGTGTGTGTGTGTGATTACCTAATTGTGATTACCTAGTTGTGTTTACGGGAAAGAGCCTAAAGCTCATATCTTCCCGTCTCCTCATCGGTTCCATTTTAGACTTAGTCATACTTATCATACCTGTCCTTAAAACTATGGATTGAGATAGCATTAACTACCTCCTCGCTTAGCCAATTCCAATTATCAACTACTCTTACACTGAAAAAGTATTTCCTTACATCCTGCAAACAAGTTTTCTTACGAAGCTTCAAACTATGACCTCTAGTTCTAGAGCCAGCCATATCAAAATATCGATCCCTATCCACTCTATCATAACCATGAAGGAATTTAAAGACTGTCACCATATCCCCCCCTCACTCTTCTGGCTTCGAGTGATGGTAAGTCTAATTCCCTCAGCCTCTCATCATAACTGAGACTGCGTATTTCTGGCACCAGTTTCGTGGCATGTCTTTAAACTTTTTCAAGCTTAGCTATGTGCTTTTTCTAGTGCGGATTCCAAAAGGGGGCTGCATATTCGAGTTTTGGCCTCACATAGGTTACATAAATATTTCTGAACATTTCCTTGTCCATGTGCCTGAAGGCTACCCTTACATTTGATAAGAATGCATATGCTGCCCTTACTATGCCATTTATATGTATTTCTGGAGACAAATCTGCCAGTATGTTTACTCCTAGATCTCTCTCATTTTCTGTCTCTTGAAGTTGTACTTCAGCCACCGAGTAGTCAAGCTTGGGCCTTCTTGCACTTGTACCCATTCTCATTACCTTACATTTTGAAGTATTGAATTTCATTAGCCACTTTTCTGACCACTCATGCAGATTATTTAGATCCTCCTGAAGTTCTCTACCATTGTTCTCGTTTTTTACTTTCTTCACAATCTTTGCATCATCTGCAAACATATTCATGAATGAATTTACAGACTCTGGTAGGTCATTTACATATACAAGGAACAAAAGTGGCCCTAAAACTGAACCCTGTGGAACTCCACTACTAACTCTTCTCCATTCAGACACTGAGTGTCTTACTCTAACCCTCTGTTCCCTTCCTTCTAAGTAAGTTTTTATCCATTCCAAAACATTTCCACCTATTCTAGCCATTGATTGCAGCTTCCTAATAAGTCTCCCATGTGGAACAGTGTCAAACGCTTTCTGGAAGTCTAGGAATATGCAATCTGCCCAGCCCTCTCTTTCCTGTAAGATTTGGCTTACCTCATCATAAAATTCTAATAAGTTTGTTACTGTTGATCTACCTTCTCTGAAGCCATGTTGCCTCACTGACAAAAAGTTGAAGGATTCCAAGTGAAGAGAGATATGTTTCCTTAGTAGTGTGTGTGAGTGTGTGTGTGTGTGATTACCTAATTGTGATTACCTAGTTGTGTTTACGGGAAAGAGCCTAAAGCTCGTATCTTCCCGTCTCCTCATCGGTTCCATTTTAGACTTAGTCATACTTATCATACCTGTCCTTAAAACTATGGATTGAGATAGCATTAACTACCTCCTCGCTTAGCCAATTCCAATTATCAACTACTCTTACACTGAAAAAGTATTTCCTTACATCCTGCAAACAAGTTTTCTTACGAAGCTTCAAACTATGACCTCTAGTTCTAGAGCCAGCCATATCAAAATATCGATCCCTATCCACTCTATCATAACCATGAAGGAATTTAAAGACTGTCACCATATCCCCCCTCACTCTTCTAGCTTCGAGTGATGGTAAGTCTAATTCCCTCAGCCTCTCATCATAACTGAGACTGCGTATTTCTGGCACCAGTTTCGTGGCATGTCTTTAAACTTTTTCAAGCTTAGCTATGTGCTTTTTCTAGTGCGGATTCCAAAAGGGGGCTGCATATTCGAGTTTTGGCCTCACATAGGTTACATAAATATTTCTGAACATTTCCTTGTCCATGTGCCTGAAGGCTACCTTTACATTTGATAAGAATGCATATGCTGCCCTTACTATGCCATTTATATGTATTTCTGGAGACAAATCTGCCAGTATGTTTACTCCTAGATCTCTCTCATTTTCTGTCTCTTGAAGTTGTACTTCAGCCACCGAGTAGTCAAGCTTGGGCCTTCTTGCACTTGTACCCATTCTCATTACCTTACATTTTGAAGTATTGAATTTCATTAGCCACTTTTCTGACCACTCATGCAGATTATTTAGATCCTCCTGAAGTTCTCTACCATTGTTCTCGTTTTTTACTTTCTTCACAATCTTTGCATCATCTGCAAACATATTCATGAATGAATTTACAGACTCTGGTAGGTCATTTACATATACAAGGAACAAAAGTGGCCCTAAAACTGAACCCTGTGGAACTCCACTACTAACTCTTCTCCATTCAGACACTGAGTGTCTTACTCTAACCCTCTGTTCCCCTCCTTCTAAGTAAGTTTTTATCCATTCCAAAACATTTCCACCTATTCTAGCCATTGATTGCAGCTTCCTAATAAGTCTCCCATGTGGAACAGTGTCAAACGCTTTCTGGAAGTCTAGGAATATGCAATCTGCCCAGCCCTCTCTTTCCTGTAAGATTTGGCTTACCTCATCATAAAATTCTAATAAGTTTGTTACTGTTGATCTACCTTCTCTGAAGCCATGTTGCCTCACTGACAAAAAGTTGAAGGATTCCAAGTGAAGAGAGATATGTTTCCTTAGTAGTGTGTGTGTGTGTGTGTGTGTGGTGTGTGTGTGTGAGTGTGTGTGTGTGTGATTACCTAATTGTGATTACCTAGTTGTGTTTACGGGAAAGAGCCTAAAGCTCCTATCTTCCCGTCTCCTCATCGGTTCCATTTTAGACTTAGTCATACTTATCATACCTGTCCTTAAAACTATGGATTGAGATAGCATTAACTACCTCCTCGCTTAGCCAATTCCAATTATCAACTACTCTTACACTGAAAAAGTATTTCCTTACATCCTGCAAACAAGTTTTCTTACGAAGCTTCAAACTATGACCTCTAGTTCTAGAGCCAGCCATATCAAAATATCGATCCCTATCCACTCTATCATAACCATGAAGGAATTTAAAGACTGTCACCATATCCCCCCCTCACTCTTCTAGCTTCGAGTGATGGTAAGTCTAATTCCCTCAGCCTCTCATCATAACTGAGACTGCGTATTTCTGGCACCAGTTTCGTGGCATGTCTTTAAACTTTTTCAAGCTTAGCTATGTGCTTTTTCTAGTGCGGATTCCAAAAGGGGGCTGCATATTCGAGTTTTGGCCTCACATAGGTTACATAAATATTTCTGAACATTTCCTTGTCCATGTGCCTGAAGGCTACCCTTACATTTGATAAGAATGCATATGCTGCCCTTACTATGCCATTTATATGTATTTCTGGAGACAAATCTGCCAGTATGTTTACTCCTAGATCTCTCTCATTTTCTGTCTCTTGAAGTTGTACTTCAGCCACCGAGTAGTCAAGCTTGGGCCTTCTTGCACTTGTACCCATTCTCATTACCTTACATTTTGAAGTATTGAATTTCATTAGCCACTTTTCTGACCACTCATGCAGATTATTTAGATCCTCCTGAAGTTCTCTACCATTGTTCTCGTTTTTTACTTTCTTCACAATCTTTGCATCATCTGCAAACATATTCATGAATGAATTTACAGACTCTGGTAGGTCATTTACATATACAAGGAACAAAAGTGGCCCTAAAACTGAACCCTGTGGAACTCCACTACTAACTCTTCTCCATTCAGACACTGAGTGTCTTACTCTAACCCTCTGTTCCCTTCCTTCTAAGTAAGTTTTTATCCATTCCAAAACATTTCCACCTATTCTAGCCATTGATTGCAGCTTCCTAATAAGTCTCCCATGTGGAACAGTGTCAAACGCTTTCTGGAAGTCTAGGAATATGCAATCTGCCCAGCCCTCTCTTTCCTGTAAGATTTGGCTTACCTCATCATAAAATTCTAATAAGTTTGTTACTGTTGATCTACCTTCTCTGAAGCCATGTTGCCTCACTGACAAAAAGTTGAAGGATTCCAAGTGAAGAGAGATATGTTTCCTTAGTAGTGTGTGTGTGTGTGTGTGAGTGTGTGTGTGTGTGATTACCTAATTGTGATTACCTAGTTGTGTTTACGGGAAAGAGCCTAAAGCTCGTATCTTCCCGTCTCCTCATCGGTTCCATTTTAGACTTAGTCATACTTATCATACCTGTCCTTAAAACTATGGATTGAGATACCATTAACTACCTCCTCGCTTAGCCAATTCCAATTATCAACTACTCTTACACTGAAAAAGTATTTCCTTACATCCTGCAAACAAGTTTTCTTACGAAGCTTCAAACTATGACCTCTAGTTCTAGAGCCAGCCATATCAAAATATCGATCCCTATCCACTCTATCATAACCATGAAGGAATTTAAAGACTGTCACCATATCCCCCCTCACTCTTCTAGCTTCGAGTGATGGTAAGTCTAATTCCCTCAGCCTCTCATCATAACTGAGACTGCGTATTTCTGGCACCAGTTTCGTGGCATGTCTTTAAACTTTTTCAAGCTTAGCTATGTGCTTTTTCTAGTGCGGATTCCAAAAGGGGGCTGCATATTCGAGTTTTGGCCTCACATAGGTTACATAAATATTTCTGAACATTTCCTTGTCCATGTGCCTGAAGGCTACCCTTACATTTGATAAGAATGCATATGCTGCCCTTACTATGCCATTTATATGTATTTCTGGAGACAAATCTGCCAGTATGTTTACTCCTAGATCTCTCTCATTTTCTGTCTCTTGAAGTTGTACTTCAGCCACCGAGTAGTCAAGCTTGGGCCTTCTTGCACTTGTACCCATTCTCATTACCTTACATTTTGAAGTATTGAATTTCATTAGCCACTTTTCTGACCACTCATGCAGATTATTTAGATCCTCCTGAAGTTCTCTACCATTGTTCTCGTTTTTTACTTTCTTCACAATCTTTGCATCATCTGCAAACATATTCATGAATGAATTTACAGACTCTGGTAGGTCATTTACATATACAAGGAACAAAAGTGGCCCTAAAACTGAACCCTGTGGAACTCCACTACTAACTCTTCTCCATTCAGACACTGAGTGTCTTACTCTAACCCTCTGTTCCCTTCCTTCTAAGTAAGTTTTTATCCATTCCAAAACATTTCCACCTATTCTAGCCATTGATTGCAGCTTCCTAATAAGTCTCCCATGTGGAACAGTGTCAAACGCTTTCTGGAAGTCTAGGAATATGCAATCTGCCCAGCCCTCTCTTTCCTGTAAGATTTGGCTTACCTCATCATAAAATTCTAATAAGTTTGTTACTGTTGATCTACCTTCTCTGAAGCCATGTTGCCTCACTGACAAAAAGTTGAAGGATTCCAAGTGAAGAGAGATATGTTTCCTTAGTAGTGTGTGTGTGTGTGTGTGAGTGTGTGTGTGTGTGATTACCTAATTGTGATTACCTAGTTGTGTTTACGGGAAAGAGCCTAAAGCTCGTATCTTCCCGTCTCCTCATCGGTTCCATTTTAGACTTAGTCATACTTATCATACCTGTCCTTAAAACTATGGATTGAGATACCATTAACTACCTCCTCGCTTAACCAATTCCAATTATCAACTACTCTTACACTGAAAAAGTATTTCCTTACATCCTGCAAACAAGTTTTCTTACGAAGCTTCAAACTATGACCTCTAGTTCTAGAGCCAGCCATATCAAAATATCGATCCCTATCCACTCTATCATAACCATGAAGGAATTTAAAGACTGTCACCATATCCCCCCTCACTCTTCTAGCTTCGAGTGATGGTAAGTCTAATTCCCTCAGCCTCTCATCATAACTGAGACTGCGTATTTCTGGCACCAGTTTCGTGGCATGTCTTTAAACTTTTTCAAGCTTAGCTATGTGCTTTTTCTAGTGCGGATTCCAAAAGGGGGCTGCATATTCGAGTTTTGGCCTCACATAGGTTACATAAATATTTCTGAACATTTCCTTGTCCATGTGCCTGAAGGCTACCCTTACATTTGATAAGAATGCATATGCTGCCCTTACTATGCCATTTATATGTATTTCTGGAGACAAATCTGCCAGTATGTTTACTCCTAGATCTCTCTCATTTTCTGTCTCTTGAAGTTGTACTCCAGCCACCGAGTAGTCAAGCTTGGGCCTTCTTGCACTTGTACCCATTCTCATTACCTTACATTTTGAAGTATTGAATTTCATTAGCCACTTTTCTGACCACTCATGCAGATTATTTAGATCCTCCTGAAGTTCTCTACCATTGTTCTCGTTTTTTACTTTCTTCACAATCTTTGCATCATCTGCAAACATATTCATGAATGAATTTACAGACTCTGGTAGGTCATTTACATATACAAGGAACAAAAGTGGCCCTAAAACTGAACCCTGTGGAACTCCACTACTAACTCTTCTCCATTCAGACACTGAGTGTCTTACTCTAACCCTCTGTTCCCTTCCTTCTAAGTAAGTTTTTATCCATTCCAAAACATTTCCACCTATTCTAGCCATTGATTGCAGCTTCCTAATAAGTCTCCTATGTGGAACAGTGTCAAACGCTTTCTGGAAGTCTAGGAATATGCAATCTGCCCAGCCCTCTCTTTCCTGTAAGATTTGGCTTACCTCATCATAAAATTCTAATAAGTTTGTTACTGTTGATCTACCTTCTCTGAAGCCATGTTGCCTCACTGTATATATATATATATATATATATATATATATATATATATATATATATATATATATATATATATATATATATATATATATATATATATATATATATATATATATATATATATATATATATATATATATATATATATATATATATATATATATATATATATATATATATAGGGGAAGACTTGCAATGAAAGGGTATTGATGAAAATGAAGCACAGAACAGAAATAGATGGAGACGACTCATTCACAACGGCGACCCTATATAAAAATGGGTTAAAGCTGGGAGGAAAAACATATATATATATATATATATATATATATATATATATATATATATATATATATATATATATATATATATATATATATATATATATATATATATATATATATAAGCATTGGTATATATTTGATGCGTAATGCAATGAATGTCAATACTGTGTTGAAGATACGTATGAGTATAGAGCCAAATGCTGAAATGTGAAGGTTCCTAAATTGGATATGAGGCTGATGATGCAAGCCAACCACAGGAGAAATGGTAAGAAATACTGCATAGTGTACATTTACTATTTTTATGTCTTAGATTTAGACCTTAGATTGTGTTTCTATGTTTTAGATTATTTATTTTTAGCATTGGTGGGGCACCTAGGTTTGTATTTAGGAGTGATCTGACTTACGATAAAAACCGGGTTACGACAGCTGTTAGGAACGGAACCGTTGTAAATTGGGGACCCAATATATAATGTTTACTTACAATATTTTTCTTGCAACGGCAAATACTTTACAAAAGTAGGGGTTCTCTTGCAAAGAAACGAACACAAATCTAACAGGAACGTCAGTCACAAAAAGGAAGAAAAGACAACATAAAAATAATAATCATATTTAATAAATACACACATGAGCATGAACATTATACACTGTACAAACATTTAAAGTAACTTACTTTTGCCTCCATTTTCTACTGCTTGTTTATCAGCTTCAGGAAACATGGAGACAGAGTAACATCGATACTGCGTATTGAACGGCCGAGGTTGCAACGGCTCACCAAATATATTGAAACTGAACTGCAAATAATATACCAGAATTAAAAAATTGCAATACCGTATATTTTTTTTTTAAATAAATCCAAGGGAAAAAGAGTAAAGTCTAATTCTGATGGTGACCAGTGCCCATTCAAATAATCTTTTTCTTTCTCTATCATGCTTTATAAACTCAAACTGACATAATTTTACCTATATTTTCACATGAGAAACGGAGCAAATTAATTAGCCTATACCATCCCCTGTGACATTGACATAATTTTTATTTACGTTTCCAAAAGTACAGGAACAATGCAAGGCACTAAATCACATGAGACTGGTTAAGTCCATAGAATGGCTAAAATACGGTAAGAGATAAAAATATCATTACAAAAATGGTTAAAACTGGCGATATAATATGCAAAATTACGCGCAAAAATTATAAAACACATTTGCCAAAGGCCGGCATCAAGTGTAATGTCATTCTTCACCTATGTCAGAAATGCAATAGCATAAAACAAAACAAAATATATTACCTACTCAAGCATGTTGCAGTGGCATTTTTCATGTATAAAAAAAGTAACCTGGCTCAGCTAATACTGTAATTTATATTAAACAAACACCCCATCAGTTAAAATGCAAGAAGTCTAGATATTTCTTACCAATTTAAGACAATACATTTAAGAATCAAAATAGTAAGATGCATTAAGTTTTATATAAAGAATCTACAAGAAGCCAAAATTGGTAAAAAATCTGTAAATACATCCATATTAAGAGACAAATTCAAGGCAGAGATAAGGTAATGATACACAAAGGAAAAGGACAGGCTGAATGAATATAGTCAATGTACTGAGGACTAATGATATGGCAGGATTAGATCTGCTTTTTGAAGGAGGATTGGTTATGAAAATTAGGAACAACAGAAGGAGAAAGAGAGTTCCAGAGTCTGGAGGCAGATAGAAGGAAGCAGTCGTTGCACCGACCAGTCCACGAGTTACATATCTCCACACAGTACTTGTGAGACGAAGCGGCTTGGCGAGTTTACGAAGCCTCAGCAAGGGTGAAGAGATGCAACTCGACAACTCATAAGAGCAGCGATGGAAAAGAAAAAAGGGATGATACCTTATGGCAAAGAGAAAGAAAGTCCTGATTAGAAGAGAAGGGTTATAAATGTACTGAAACTAGATAATGTTGTTTGGTTAGGTAGTGCCTATATAGGAATTATGCACCCATACTCTCATGGGGTTTTGGGAAATATTCTTTTATACATGCTCCGACTATCTGACCAAGTTCGACTCCATCCCCAACCCAAAGCAGCTGCCTCCAAATACTTTTAACTTATGGTAGGTGCCACCTATTAAACCTAACAATCTCATCAAACCTTACTGTTACCAAACTAGGGTAATGCAGTCATAAAAACGATATCCTTGAGTAAGAATTACCACAAGAACGAATACTGCATTAAAAGCTAGGACAGTTTCATTGCCAAGTGGCATATCTTTGCCTCAGCCTACCATAATCAAATAAGGCCTTATAATCATGATTAAATGTTGTTGATAAATGTTTATTCTAACATTCCAAACGAGTGAAATGAGAATACAAATAATGTATAATGCAAATACTTCGATGAACTCATTGCTTCCTAAGTGAGGATAAATTAATTTAACCCAATATTATTAAAAATATCAATACTTTATATCTATGGGAGTGAGAGTAGACATTTATCAATTTGTTTTCATCAGAATCGTTACAAACCATTTTCAGAAGCTAAATGATGTAGAGAAACTCCTCTCGATTTGCTATAACTTAAGAAAAGAGTGATGATTCTGTGTATTTGTTTTCGTTGGTATTGATAAAGAGTGAAAGTCGCACACACACAAAATAAACATTGGTATGCTAATCTTTCAGCAAGTAATAAGGCGCTTTCTGCCTTATACCAGTTTATTATTTTTTTTTTTTAATTTATTTATTTGGTCTCATTCTCCCCATTGGAATGGAGGTGGACACAGACAGGTTGTAGCAGGGTATTAAAGCTAGATGCCCCTCCTAACAATCCTACTTGGAATAGAACACGGGTTTGTCACTTCTGATTAACGTACTTTACCACTGAGCTACAGCGGACCCTGACTTCTTAGGAAAGTATTTGATTTATATTAGTTACCACAAACACTGAACTAAGCTCAAACCAGCAGTTCAAAAGCGTAGCTGTCCATAGGTAGTAAAATACAAAATCGATCTTGGAGCCAGGAAGAATAAATGCTGATTGCATAAATAATTACCATCTAATCCTAATTGTTCTAGGTTTTTTTACATCGACTTGGGATATTATCAATACATTTTTGCCAATTCCGGATATCTTTTTTTTTTACCCATATCACACTGAACATTTATCCTAATGTACTGCTGGCTGACTGGTTGCTGCAGGTGATGTGGTTGGACGAATATGGGTGGAAATGGCAAAAAAAAATTTGGAAATAGCATAATTTAGCAGAAAAACGGGGGGGGGACTTGCCTATTATCCTTATGATGAGCTTAGTTCTAGATCAAGGCAAAAGTAATATTCTGACTGAACCCGAGCCTGATGCAATATGGTACTTCGAATTAGTTCATAAAATTCTCAAATCTGTTAATAATTTAATTACCTAAATATATATAACATGCACACACACACACACACACACACACACACACACACACACACCGCGCGTTCAGTGACACACGGAATTGCTCCTCTTAAATTTTTAACTGTTTCGAGTGACTAAGTGCTTAGTGGAAAACTTTACCATATTTTCCATAAATCTGAAATCCTGCAGAGTATTGTGAGTACAAGAACTTATATTTGTTGTAAGACGAGACTGTTCATATTAAAGGAAACAAAATTGAGAACTTTTTCGTGAGGAGAGAGAGAGAAGCTGCCGTCCAGTTCTGCCTTGAGGGAAATCTAGAAGAGTTGCCAGAGGTGGAGCCATCACATCACATTACCTAATTTTTTGTGTAAACTGGGGAAAGCTCTTAAGCCGTTTACCTGATCCTGTGGTTCTATATATTGTTAAAATCAGTATCCTTCCCATTTATATTAACTAGTTAGTTAGTTTGATACACGAAAAAATTGAATAATAAAAGAAAAAAAAAATTACCAAATACCCACCTGTCAACAGTACTGAGTTAAGTTGCCAAGTAGTACAGCAGTCTTTTAGCTTTCTCTTTTACTATTTTGTTATTTTGTATATATATTGAGTTAAATGTAAAGTCTAATCCCGTGATAACATATCTTGGTTAGCAAGTCAGTTTATCAGTTAGGAAGAATATATAACAGAAACAGGTGGGTGCCACCTCAAACACAAATTCGAAGTTTCCTTCAGGTTTGACTTTTGTTTTTCTTTTTCTTTTTATACTTAAATTACCATGGTCAAGTTTTTAAGTTAAGATGTGTGTTACCAGAAAGGAGACAAACTGAGTCACTAAATAGCACTTATATGGAGATATAAAAATTCTGTGTGAAGCTAAATTAGAAGTTTTTCTCTTTTCTTTTCTTTTTCCTCTTTCTCGTCTTCTTTCTATATTCTGTGAGAGGGAGAACATAAAAATGAAGCCATCTCTGTCCCAAACCTCTCCCACCCATGGGTCGGGAGAAGGGGTAGTCATCAGGGGACTTAAACAGAGAATCAAGAAGTTAGAGGAAATGGTTATAAGCCTTGATGATAAAATTCGGAATATGGATGGAGAAATGAAAGAGAATGAAACACTCAGAGAACAAATAAGATCTTTGGAGGAAGCAAATAAAGCACAAGGGCAGGAGAGAAAGGAACTAGAAAAAAGAATAAAGAAGCTGGAAGGGGAAAAGAGTCAACTAGAATCTAGAATTTCTAAACAAGAAGATAAAAACAAACAGCTGAATGACAACCTAAAGGAATTAGATGTTAGTTCACTGCTCTCTTCTGAGAGAGACGAGATTGCTGCTTGGAATGTTCAGATTAAGGAAAACATTGAACAGTTCAGAAAAGAGTTCCAGGAGCTGAATATGGAAAATGATGCCATGAAAACGTCCTTTGCTGATGCACTAAAGGGGAATGTGGCAGTAAAAGAGGCTGTAAAGGTGGTGGCACTGGAAAACATACAAACAGTTGACTATAAAGAGACAGTAATCGAAAAAATGAAAGACGTTGTGATGGAAAGGGCAAACCCACTCATCAGACAGGTACTTGATAAGGAGAAGACAGTGGTAATCTCAGGCATAAGGGAATCCCAGGAGCCAACATGGCAGGGGAGACTTGAAGAAAATAAAGCTAGCGTTGTAGACCTGATAAGAAAGCTTGGAGTAGTATGTGGTCCTGAGGATATTGTAAACATACACCAACTAGGTAAATATTCGAGGGAAGGAAAGCCGAGACCAACAAAAGTAACCTTTGAGAGAGGGGAAACATGTAGGGAAATATTGTTGAGAAAAAAAAGTCTAAAAGACCTTCTTGAATGCAAAGAAGTGTTCATTAGACGATACAGAACACAGGAAGAGATGGGAAAGATCAAAAACTTGTTGCAAGAGGCAAGAAGGTTAAATGATGAAAGAAATGAAGAAGAGAAGAAAAATTTTCGTTACAGAATACTTCCAGACAAAGGGGAGATAAAGAAGATAATGACAGAAGATCAGGGGATGGGGCCTCATTAAGATTGTTATACACAAATGCTGATGGATTAGCTGGTAAGGCAGTAGAATTAAAAGATAGGATTCACAACAGTAAGGCAGATATAGTAGCAATTACAGAGACTAAGTTGAGTGAGGACATATACAGTGTCACAGTTTTTCCTAAGGGCTTCAGAATACTAAGGGTTGAAAGATCTGAGAGGACTGGTGGAGGGATAGCACTGCTCATAAGTGAGAGGATTCAAGTTGAAGAAATAAACTTGGCTATAGAAAGTGAGTTCAGGGAATTTCTTGTTGCTCGCATAAATACTGGGTCAGAGAGCATTATAATAACTGTTGTATACAACCCACCAAGGAACCAAAATAGGCTTGAAACTTATGAGGAAAGTCATATAGGTACTATTGAAGTCATAAACTCAGTTGTTAACATGGCACGGGAGAAAAAATGTAGGATTTTGATTATGGGAGACTTTAATCATATAGAGATAGATTGGATAAATCTTGACCCACACAGTGGTGAGGACTCATTTGGGGCAAGATTCCTAGATTGCGTACAAGGGAATTTCCTACACCAACATGTAATGGAACCAACAAGAGCCAGGGGTGGGGATGAGCCATCACTACTTGATCTAGTGTTCACAGATAATGTGTTGGATATTGTAAATATTGAGTATGAACCACCAATTGGAAAGAGTGACCACTGTGTGTTGTTGATGGAGTATATCATTGAAGACATTCTTCCTGAGAGTAGAGGCACTGAGGACATGAGGAGGAACTATCCGAAAGGAGATTACATCAAAATGAATGAGCTTTTTGCAGTTATTGACTGGAGAACCTTATTTTACAACAAATCTGTACAAGAAATGTATGACATCTTTTGTGAGAAATATGGGAAGATAGCAGATTGCTGCATACCTGTCACCAAAGTAGGTGTAATTCATGCCAGAGAGAAATGGTTCGATAATGGGTGTAAAAGAGCTAAGGAGTGGAGAGACAAATGCTGGAAAAGGTATAGGAGGAGAAAAAACATAAATGCCTGGCAAACCTACAAAAGAGCAAGAAATGATTACCTAAGTAAAAGGAGAGAGGCAGAGAGAGATTATGAGAAGGACATCACCAGGAAGGCTAAAGAAAATCCCAAGCTTTTCCACAGCTTTATCAGAGGAAAACTGAAGGTAAAAGAACAGGTTTTAAGGCTAAAGAGAGCGGATGGAAGCATCACTGAGATGGACGAAGAGATCTGCAAAGAATTGAACAAGGAGTTTCAGTCAGTATTTACAGTAGAAAATACCCCACCCCCTCAGATTGCAGTGATAGAAGCTCAAGGGCCGGTATTAGAGAACATCAACCTTACAGCCACAGAGGTATTCAAAGCGCTGATGGATTTAGATGTTCATAAAGCTACAGGTCCTGATGACATATCCCCTCATGTGCTTAAAAAATGCGCAAACTCAATATCAGTGGCACTAAGTATCATATTTAAGGAGTCACTGGAGTCGGGGGAGATTCCAAGATGCTGGAAACAAGCAAATGTGATACCTATCTTCAAAAAGGGAAGGAGGGATACGGCTCTGAACTACAGACCAGTTTCCTTGACCAGCATAGTTTGCAAAGTTATGGAGAAACTACTAAGGAAACATATCTCTCTTCACTTGGAATCCTTCAACTTTTTGTCAGTGAGGCAACATGGCTTCAGAGAAGGAAGATCAACAGTAACAAACTTATTAGAATTTTATGATGAGGTAAGCCAAATCTTACAGGAAAGAGAGGGCTGGGCAGATTGCATATTCCTAGACTTCCAGAAAGCGTTTGACACTGTTCCACATGGGAGACTTATTAGGAAGCTGCAATCAATGGCTAGAATAGCTGGAAATGTCTTGGAATGGATAAAAACTTACTTAGAAGGAAGGGAACAGAGGGTTAGAGTAAGACACTCAGTGTCTGAATGGAGAAGAGTTAGTAGTGGAGTTCCACAGGGTTCAGTTTTAGGGCCGCTTTTGTTCCTTGTATATGTAAATGACCTACCAGAGTCTGTAAATTCATTCATGAATATGTTTGCAGATGATGCAAAGATTGTGAAGAAAGTAAAAAACGAGAACAATGGTAGAGAACTTCAGGAGGATCTAAATAATCTGCATGAGTGGTCAGAAAAGTGGCTAATGAAATTCAATACCTCAAAATGTAAGGTAATGAGAATGGGTACAAGTGCAAGAAGGCCCAAGCTTGACTACTCGGTGGCTGGAGTACAACTTCAAGAGACAGAAAATGAGAGAGATCTAGGAGTAAACATACTGGCAGATTTGTCTCCAGAAATACATATAAATGGCGTAGTAAGGGCAGCATATGCATTCTTATCAAATGTAAGGGTAGCCTTCAGGCACATGGACAAGGAAATGTTCAGAAATATTTATGTAACCTATGTGAGGCCAAAACTCGAATATGCAGCCCCCTTTTGGAATCCGCACTTGAAAAAGCACATAGCTAAGCTTGAAAAAGTTCAAAGACATGCCACGAAACTGGTGCCAGAAATACGCAATCTCGGTTATGATGAGAGGCTGAGGGAATTAGACTTGCCATCACTCGAAGCTAGAAGAGTAAGGGGGGATATGGTGACAGTCTTTAAATTCCTTCATGGTTATGATAGAGTGGATAGGGATCGATATTTCGATATGGCTGGCTCTAGAACTAGAGGTCATAGTTTGAAGCTTCGTAAGAAAACTTCTTTGCAGGATGTAAGAAAATACTTTTTCAGTGTAAGAGTAGTTGATAATTGAAATTCGCTAAGCGAGGAGGTAGTTAATGCTATCTCAATCCATAGTTTTAAGGACAGGTACGATAAGTATCACTAAGTCTAAAATGGAACCGATCAGGAGACGGGAAGATACGAGCTTTGGGCTCTTTCCCGTAAACACAATTAGGTAATCACAATTAGGTAATCACACGCGCGCGTTCAGTGACACACGGAACTGCTCCTCTTAAATTTTTAATTGTTTCGAGTGACTAAGTGCT
Organism: Halocaridina rubra; assembly: GCA_037179515.1. NCBI lineage: Eukaryota > Metazoa > Arthropoda > Malacostraca > Decapoda > Atyidae > Halocaridina > Halocaridina rubra. The sequence continues at coordinate 225,473 of JAXCGZ010007557.1, read as the reverse complement.
TAGTGGAAAACTTTACCATAATTTTCATAAATCTGAAATCCTGCAGAGTATTGTGAGTACAAAAACTTATAATTGTTGTAAGACGAGACTGTTCATATTAAAGGAAAAAAAATTGAGAACACTTTCGTGACGAGAGAGAGAAGCTGCCGTCCAGTTCTGCCTTGAGGGAAATCTAGAAGAGTTGCCAGAGGTGGAGCCATCACATCACATTACCTAATTTTTTGTGTAAACTGGGGAAAGCTCTTAAGCCGTTTACCTGATCCTGTGGTTCTATATATTGTTAAAATCAGTATCCTTCCCATTTATATTAACTTGTTAGTTAGTTTGATACACGAAAAAATTGAATAATAAAAGAAAAAAAAATTACCAAATATCCACCTGTCAACAGTACTGAGTTAAGTTGCCAAGTAGTACAGCAGTCTTATTTTCTTCATTTTTTTTGCTTTTCTTTTAGCTTTCTCTTTTACTATTTTTTTTATTTTGTATATATATTGAGTTAAATGTAAAGTCTAATCCCGTGATAACATATCTTGGTTAGCAAGTCAGTTTATCAGTTAGGAAGAATATATAGCAGAAACAGGTGGGTGCCACCTCAAACACAAATTCGAATTTTCCTTCAGGTTTGACTTTTGTTTTTCTTTGTTTTTCTTTTTCTTTTTATACTTAAATTACCATGGTCAAGTTTTTAAGTTAAGATGTGTGTTACCAGAAAAGAGACAAACTGAGTCACTAAATAGCACTTATATGGAGATATAAAAATTCTGTGTGAAGCTAAATTAAAAGTTTTTCTCTTTTCTTTTTTTTCCTCTTTCTCGTCTTCTTTCTATATTCTGTGAGAGGGAGAACATAAAAATGAGGCCATCTCTGTCCCAAACCTCTCCCACCCATGGGTCGGGAGAAGGGGTAGTCATCAGGGGACTTAAACAGAGAATCAAGAAGTTAGAGGAAATGGTTATAAGCCTTGATGATAAAATTCGGAATATGGATGGAGAAATGAAAGAGAATGAAACACTCAGAGAACAAATAAGATCTTTGGAGGAAGCAAATAAAGCACAAGGGCAGGAGAGAAAGGAACTAGAAAAAAGAATAAAGAAGCTGGAAGGGGAAAAGAGTCAACTAGAATCTAGAATTTCTAAACAAGAAGATAAAAACAAACAGCTGAATGACAACCTAAAGGAATTAGATGTTAGTTCACTGCTCTCTTCTGAGAGAGACGAGATTGCTGCTTGGAATGTCCAGATTAAGGAAAACATTGAACAGTTCAGAAAAGAGTTCCAGGAGCTGAATATGGAAAATGATGCCATGAAAACGTCCTTTGCTGATGCACTAAAGGGGAATGTGGCAGTAAATGAGGCTGTAAAGGTGGTGGCACTGGAAAACATACAAACAGTTGACAATAAAGAGACAGTAATCGAAAAAATGAAAGACGTTGTGATGGAAAGGGCAAACCCACTCATCAGACAGGCACTTGATAAGGAGAAGACAGTGGTAATCTCAGGCATAAGGGAATCCCAGGAGCCAACATGGCAGGGGAGACTTGAAGAAAATAAAGCTAGCGTTGTAGACCTGATAAGAAAGCTTGGAGTAGTATGTGGTCCTGAGGATATTGTAAACATACACCAACTAGGTAAATATTCGAGGAAAGGAAAGCCGAGACCAACAAAAGTAACCTTTGAGAGAGGGGAAACATGTAGGGAAATATTGTTGAGAAAAAAAAGTCTAAAAGACCTTCTTGAATGCAAAGAAGTGTTCATTAGACGATACAGAACACAGGAAGAGATGGGAAAGATCAAAAACTTGTTGCAAGAGGCAAGAAGGTTAAATGATGAAAGAAATGAAGAAGAGAAGAAAAATTTTCGTTACAGAATACTTCCAGACAAAGGGGAGATAAAGAAGATAATGACAGAAGATCAGGGGATGGGGCCTCATTAAGATTGTTATACACAAATGCTAATGGAATAGCTGGTAAGGCAGTAGAATTAAAAGATAGGATTCACAACAGTAAGGCAGATATAGTAGCAATTACAGAGACTAAGTTGAGTGACGACATAAACAGTGTCACAATTTTCCTAAGGGCTTCAGAATACTAAGGGTTGAAAGATCTGAGAGGACTGGTGGAGGGTTAGCACTGCTCATAAGTAAGAGGATTCAAGTTGAAGAAATAAACTTGGCTATAGAAAGTGAGTTCAGGGAATTTCTTGTTGCTCGCATAAATACTGGGTCAGAGAGCATTATAATAACTGTTGTATACAACCCACCAAGGAACCAAAATAGGCTTGAAATTTATGAGGAAAGTCATATAGGTACTATTGAAGTCATAAACTAAGTTGTTAACATGGCACGGGAGAAAAAATGTAGGATTTTGATTATGGGAGACTTTAATCATAAAGAGATAGATTGGATAAATCTTGACCCACACAGTGGTGAGGACTCATTTGGGGCAAGATTCCTAGATTGCGTACAAGGGAATTTCCTACACCAACATGTAATGGAACCAACAAGAGCCAGGGGTGGGGATGAGCCATCACTACTTGATCTAGTGTTCACAGATAATGTGTTGGATATTGTAAATATTGAGTATGAACCACCAATTGGAAAGAGTGACCACTGTGTGTTGTTGATGGAGTATATCATTGAAGATATTCTTCCTGAGAGTAGAGGCACTGAGGACATGAGGAGGAACTATCCGAAAGGAGATTACATCAAAATGAATGAGCTTTTTGCAGTTATTGACTGGAGAACCTTATTTTACAACAAATCTGTACAAGAAATGTATGACATCTTTTGTGAGAAATATGGGAAGATAGTAGATTGCTGCATACCTGTCACCAAAGTAGGTGTAATTCATGCCAGAGAGAAATGGTTCGATAATGGGTGTAAAAGAGCTAAGGAGTGGAGAGACAAATGCTGGAAAAGGTATAGGAGGAGAAAAAACATAAATGCCTGGCAAACCTACAAAAGAGCAAGAAATGACTACCTAAGTAAAAAGAGAGAGGCAGAGAGAGATTATGAGAGGGACATCACCAGGAAGGCTAAAGAAAATCCCAAGCTTTTCCACAGCTTTATCAGAGGAAAAGTGAAGGTAAAAGAACAGGTTTTAAGGCTAAAGAGAGCGGATGGAAGCATCACTGAGACGGACGAAGAGATCTGCAAAGAATTGAACAAGGAGTTTCAGTCAGTATTTACAGTAGAAAATACCCCACCCCCTCAGATTGCAGTGATAGAAACTCAAGGGCCGGTATTAGAGAACATCAACCTTACAGCCACAGAGGTATGCAAAGCGCTGATGGATTTAGATGTTCATAAAGCTACAGGTCCTGATGACATATCCCCTCATGTGCTTAAAAAATGCGCAAACACAATATAAGGGGCACTAAGTATCATATTTAAGGAGTCACTGGAGTCGGGGGAGATTCCAAGATGCTGGAAACAAGCAAATGTGACACCTATCTTCAAAAAGGGAAGGAGGGATACGGCTCTGAACTATAGACCAGTTTCCTTGACCAGCATAGTTTGCAAAGTTATGGAGAAACTACTAAGGAAACATATCTCTCTTCACTTGGAATCCTTCAACTTTTTGTCAGTGAGGCAACATGGCTTCAGAGAAGGTAGATCAACAGTAACAAACTTATTAGAATTTTATGATGAGGTAAGCCAAATCTTACAGGAAAGAGAGGGCTGGGCAGATTGCATATTCCTAGACTTCCAGAAAGCGTTTGACACTGTTCCACATGGGAGACTTATAAGGAAGCTGCACTCAATGGCTAGAATAGGTGGAAATGTTTTGGAATGGATAAAAACTTACTTAGAAGGAAGGGAACAGAGGGTTAGAGTAAGACACTCAGTGTCTGAATGTAGAAGAGTTAGTAGTGGAGTTCCACAGGGTTCAGTTTTAGGGCCACTTTTGTTCCTTGTATATGTAAATGACCTACCAGAGTCTGTAAATTCATTCATGAATATGTTTGCAGATGATGCAAAGATTGTGAAGAAAGTAAAAAACGAGAACAATGGTAGAGAACTTCAGGAGGATCTAAATAATCTGCATGAGTGGTCAGAAAAGTGGCTAATGAAATTCAATACCTCAAAATGTAAGGTAATGAGAATGGGTACAAGTGCAAGAAGGCCCAAGCTTGACTACTCGGTGGCTGGAGTACAACTTCAAGAGACAGAAAATGAGAGAGATCTAGGAGTAAACATACTGGCAGATTTGTCTCCAGAAATACATATAAATGGCGTAGTAAGGGCAGCATATGCATTCTTATCAAATGTAAGGGTAGCCTTCAGGCACATGGACAAGGAAATGTTCAGAAATATTTATGTAACCTATGTGAGGCCAAAACTCGAATATGCAGCCCCCTTTTGGAATCCACACTTGAAAAAGCACATAGCTAAGCTTGAAAAAGTTCAAAGACATGCCACGAAACTGGTGCCAGAAATACGCAATCTCAGTTATGATGAGAGGCTGAGGGAATTAGACTTGCCATCACTCGAAGCTAGAAGAGTAAGGGGGGATATGGTGACAGTCTTTAAATTCCTTCATGGTTATGATAGAGTGGATAGGGATCGATATTTCGATATGGCTGGCTCTAGAACTAGAGGTCATAGTTTGAAGCTTCATAAGAAAACTTCTTTGCAGGATGTAAGGAAATACTTTTTCAGTGTAAGAGTAGTTGATAATTGGAATTGGCTAAGCGAGGAGGTAGTTAATGCTATCTCAATCCATAGTTTTAAGGACAGGTACGATAAGTATCACTAAGTGTAAAATGGAACCGATCAGGAGACGGGAAGATACGAGCTTTGGGCTCTTTCCCGTAAACACAATTAGGTAATCACAATTAGGTAATCACACACACACACACATGGCACGGGGGAAAAAATGTAGGATTTTGATTAGGGGAGACTTTAATCATGAAGAGATAGATTGGATAAATCTTAACCCACACAGTGGTGAGGACTCATTCGGGGCAAGATTCCTAGATTGCGTACAAGGGAATTTCCTACACCAACATGTAATGGAACCAACGAGGGCCAGGGGTGGGGATGAGCCATCACTACTTGATCTAGTGTTCACAGATAATGCATTGGATATTGAAAACATTGAGTATGAACCACCAATTGGAAAGAGTGACCACTGTGTGTTGTTGATGGAGTATATCATTGAAGATATTCTTCCTGAGAGTAGAGGCACTGAAGACATGAGGAGGAACTATCTGAAAGGAGATTACATCAAAATGAATGAGCTTTTTGCAGTTATTAACTGGAGAACCTTATTTTACAACAAATCTGTACAAGAAATGTATGACATCTTTTGTGAGAAATATGGGAAGCTAGTAGATTGCTGCATACCTGTCACCAAAGTAGGCGTAATTCATGCCAGAGAGAAATGGTTCGATAATGGGTGTAAAAGAGCTAAGGAGTGGAGAGACAAATGCTGGAAAAGGTATAGGAGGAGAAAAAACATAAATGCCTGGCAAACCTACAAAAGAGCAAGAAATGACCACCTTAGTAAAAGGAGAGAGGCAGAGAGAGACTATGAGAGGGACATCACCAGGAAGGCTAAAGAAAATCCCAAGCTTTTCCACAGCTTTATCGGAGGAAAAGTGAAGGTAAAAGAACAGGTTTTAAGGCTAAAGAGAGCGGATGGAAGCATCACTGAGATGGATGAAGAGATCTGTAAAGAATTGAACAAGGAGTTTCAGTCAGTATTTACAGTAGAAAACACCCCACCCCCTCAGATTGCAGTGATTGAAACTCAAGGGCCGGTATTAGAGAACATCAACCTTACAGCCACAGAGGTATGCAAAGCGCTGATGGATTTAGATGTTCATAAAGCTACAGGTCCTGATGACATATCCCCTTATGTGCTTAAAAAATGCGCAAACTCAATATCAGTGGCACTAAGTATCATATTTAAAAAGTCACTGGAGTCAGGGGAGATTCCAAGATGCTGGAAACAAGCAAATGTGATACCTATCTTCAAAAAGGGAAGGAGGGATACGGCTCTGAACTATAGACCAGTTTCCTTGACCAGCATAGTTTGCAAAGTTATGGAGACACTACTAAGGAAACATATCTCTCTTCACTTGGAATCCTTCAACTTTTTGTCAGTGAGGCAACATGGCTTCAGAGAAGGTAGATCAACAGTAACAAACTTATTAGAATTCTATGATGAGGTAAGCCGAATCTTACAGGAAAGAGAGGGCTGGGCAGATTGCATATTCCTAGACTTCCAGAAAGCATTTGACACTGTTCCACATGGGAGACTTATAAGGAAGCTGCAATCAATGGCTAGAATAGGTGGAAATGTTTTGGAATGGATAAAAACTTACTTAGAAGGAAGGGAACAGAGGGTTAGAGTAAGACACTCAGTGTTTGAATGGAGAAGAGTTAGTAGTGGAGTTCCACAGGGTTCAGGTTTAGGGCCACTTTTGTTCCTTGTATATGTAAATGACCTACCAGAGTCTGTAAATTCATTCATGAATATGTTTGCAGATGATGCAAGGATTGTGAAGAAAGTAAAAAACGAGAACAATGGTAGAGAACTTCAGGAGGATCTAAATAATCTGCATGAGTGGTCAGAAAAGTGGCTAATGAAATTCAATACTTCAAAATGTAAGGTAATGAGAATGGGTACAAGTGCAAGAAGGCCCAAGCTTGACTACTCGGTGGCTGGAGTACAACTTCAAGAGACAGAAAATGAGAGAGATCTAGAAGTAAGCATACTGGCAGATTTGTCTCCAGAAATACATATAAATGGCATAGTAAGGGCAGCATATGCATTCTTATCAAATGTAAGGGTAGCCTTCAGGCACATGGACAAGGAAATGTTCAGAAATATTTATGTTAGCTATGTGAGGCCAAAACTCGAATATGCAGCCCCCTTTTGGAATCCACACTTGAAAAAGCACATAGCTAAGCTTGAAAAAGTTCAAAGACATGCCACGAAACTGGTGCCATAAATACGCAATCTCAGTTATGATGAGAGGCTGAGGGAATTAGACTTACCATCACTCAAAGCTAGAAGAGTGAGGGGGGATATGGTGACAGTCTTTAAATTCCTTCATGGTTATGATAGAGTGGATAGGGATCGATATTTTGATATGGCTGGCTCTAGAACTAGAGGTCATAGTTTGAAGCTTACTTCTTTGCAGGATGTAAGGAAATACTTTTTCAGTGTAAGAGTAGTTGATAATTGGAATTGGCTAAGCGAGGAGGTAGTTAATGCTATCTCAATTCATAGTTTTAAGGACAGGTATGATAAGTATCACTAAGTATAAAATGGAACCGATCAGGAGACGGGAAGATACGAGCTTTGGGCTCTTTCCCGTAAGCAAAATTAGGTAATCACAAGCAGTTGACTATATAAAGAGACAGTAATCGAAAAAATGAAAGTCGTTTTGATGGAAAGGGCAAACCCACTGATCAAACAGGCACTTGATAAAGAAAAGACAGTGGTAATCTCAGGCATAAGCGAATCCCAGGACCCAACATGGCAGGGGAGACTTGAAGAAATTAAAGCTAGGGTTGTAGACCTGATAAGAAAGCTTGGAGTAGTTTGTGGTCCTGAGGATATTGTAAACATTCACCAACTAGGCAAATATTAGAGGGAAGGAAAGCTGAGACCAACATAAGTAACCTTTGAGAGAGGGGAAACAAGTAGGGAAATATTGTTGAGAAAAAAGTCCAAAAGACCTTCAAGAATTCAAAGAAATGTTCATTAGACAATACAGAACACAGGAAGAGATGGGAAATATCAAAAACTTGTTGCAAGAGGCAAGAAGGTTAAATGAGGAAAGAAATGAAGAAGAGAAGAAAAATTTTAATTTCAGAGTTCTTCCAGACAAAGGGGAGATAAAGAAGATAATGACAGAAGATCAGAGGATGGGGCCTCATTAAGAGAACCATATTTTACAACAAATCTGTACAAGAAATGAATGACATCGTTTGTGAGAAATATGGGAAGATAGTAGATTGCTGCACACCTGTCACCAAAGTAGGTGTAATTCATGCCAGAGAGAAATGATTCGATAATGGGTGTAAAAGGGCTAAGGAGTGGAGAGACAAATGCTGGAAAAGGTATAGGAGGAGAAAAAAAAACAAATGCCTGGCAAACCTACAAAAGAGCAAGAAATGACTACCTAAGTAAAAGGAGAGAGGCAGAGAGAGACTATGAGAGGGACATCACCAGGAAGTCTATAGAAAATCCCAAGCTTTTCCACAGCTATATCAGAGGAAAACTGAAGGTAAAAGAACAGGTTTTGAGGCTAAAGAGAGCGGATGTAAGCATCACTGAGACGGATGAAGAGATCTGTAAAGAATTAAACAAGGAGTTTCAGTCAGTATTTACAGTAGAAAATACCCCACCCCCTCAGATTGCAGAGATAGAAGCTCAAGGGCCGGTATTAGAGAACATCAACCTTACAGCCACAGAGGTATGCAAAGCGCTGATGGATTTAGATGTCCATAAAGCTACAGGTCCTGATGACATATCCCCTCATGTGCTTAAAAAATGCGCAAACTCAATATCAGTGGCACTAAGTATCATATTTAAAAAGTCACTGGAGTCAGGGGAGATTCCAAGATGCTGGAAACAAGCAAATGTGATACCTATCTTCAAAAAGGGAAGGAGGGATACGGCTCTGAACTATAGACCAGTTTCCTTGACCAGCATAGTTTGCAAAGTTATGGAGACACTACTAAGGAAACATATCTCTCTTCACTTGGAATCCTTCAACTTTTTGTCAGTGAGGCAACATGGCTTCAGAGAAGGTAGATCAACAGTAACAAACTTATTAGAATTTTATGATGAGGTAAGCCGAATCTTACAGGAAAGAGAGGGCTGGGCAGATTGCATATTCCTAGACTTCCAGAAAGCATTTGACACTGTTCCACATGGGAGACATTAGGAAGCTGCAAGCAATGGCTAGAATAGGTGGAAATGTTTTGGAATGGATAAAAACTTACTTAGAAGGAAGGGAACAGAGGGTTAGAGTAAGACACTCAGTGTCTGAATGGAGAAGAGTTAGTAGTGGAGTTCCACAGGGTTCAGTTTTAGGGCCACTTTTGTTCCTTGTATATGTAAATGACCTACCAGAGTCTGTAAATTCATTCATGAATATGTTTGCAGATGATGCAAAGATTGTGAAGAAAGTAAAAACGAGAACAATGGTAGAGAACTTCAGGAGGATCTAAATAATCTGCATGAGTGGTCAGAAAAGTGGCTAATGAAATTCAATACTTCAAAATGTAAGGTAATGAGAATGGGTACAAGTGCAAGAAGGCCCAAGCTTGACTACTCGGTGGCTGGAGTACAACTTCAAGAGACAGAAAATGAGAGAGATCTAGGAGTAAACATACTGACAGATTTGCCTCCTGATATACATATAAATGGCATAGTAAGGGCAGCATATGCATTCTTATCAAATGTAAGGGTAGCCTTCAGGCACATGGACAAGGAAATGTTCAGAAATATTTATGTAACCTATGTGAGGTCAAAACTCGAATATGCAGCCCCCTTTTGGAATCCACACTTGAAAAAGCACATTGCTAAGCTTGAAAAAGTTCAAGGACATGCCACGAAACTGGTGCCAGAAATACGCAATCTCAGTTATGATGAGAGGCTGAGGGAATTAGACTTACCATCACTCGGAGCTAGAAGATTGAGGGGGGATATGGTGACAGTCTTTAAATTCCTTCATGGTTATGATAGAGTGGATAGGGATCGATATTTTGATATGGCTGGCTCTAGAACTAGAGGTCATAGTTTGAAGCTTCGTAAGAAAACTTCTTTGCAGGATGTAAGGAAATGTTTTTTAAGTGTAAGAGTAGTTGATAATTGGAATTGGCTAAGCGAGGAGGTAGTTAATGCTATCTCAATCCATAGTTTTAAGGACAGGTATGATAAGTATCACTAAGTATAAAATGGAACTGATCAGGAGACGGGAGGATGCGAGCTTTGGGCTCTTTCCCGTAAACACAATTAGGTAAGTACACTTAGGCAAGTAAGTACACAAATGCTGATGGATTAGCTGGTAAGACAGTAGAATTAAAAGATAGGATTCACAACAGTAAGGCAGATATAGTAGCAATTACAAAGACTAAGTTGAGTGAGGACATAAACAGTGTCACAGTTTTTCCTAAGGGCTTCAGAATATTAAGGGTTGAAAGATCTGAGAGGACTGGTGGAGGGATAGCACTGCTCATAAGTGAAAGGATTCAAGTTAAAGAAATAAACTTGGCTATAGAAAGTGAGTTCAAGGAATTTCTTGTTGCTCGCATAAATACTGGGTCAGAGAGCATTATAATAACTGTTGTATATAACCCACCAAGGAACCAGAATAGGCTAGAAGTTTATGAGGAAAGTCATATAGGTACTATTGAAGTCATAAACTCACTTGTTAACATGGCACGGGAGAGAAAATGTAGGATTTTGATTAGGGGAGATTTTAATCATAAAGAGCTAGATTGGCTAAATCTTGACCCACACAGTGGTGAGGACTCATTCGGGGCAAGATTCCTAGATTGCCTACAAGGAAATTTCCTACACCAACATATTCTGGAACCAACGAGGGCCAGGGGCGGGGATGAGCCATCACTACTTGATCTAGTATTCACAGATAATGTGTTGGATATTGAAAAAATTGAGTATGAACCACCAATTGGAAAGAGTGACCACTGTGTGTTGTTGATGGAGTATATCACTGAAGATATTCTGCCTGAGAGTAGAGGCACTGAGGACATGATGATGAACTATCCGAAAGGAGATTGCATCAAAATTAATAAGCTTTTTACAGTTATTGACTGGAGAACCTTATTTTACAACAAATCAGTACAAGAAATGTATGACATTTTTTGTGAGAAATATGGGAAGCTAGTAGATTGCTGCACACCTGTCACCAAAGTAGGTGTAATTCATGCCAGAGAGAAATGGTTAGATAATGAGTGTAAAAGAGCTAAGGAGTGGAGAGACAAATGCTGGAAAGGGCATATGAGGAGAAAAAACATAAATGCCTGGCAAACCTACAAAAGAGCAAGAAATGACTACCTAAGTAAAAGGAGAGAGGCAGAGAGAGACTATGAGAGGGACATCACCAGGAAGGCTAAAGAAAATCCCAAGCTTTTCCACAGCTTTATCGGAGGAAAAGTGAAGGTAAAAGAACAGGTTTTAAGGCTAAAGAGAGCGGATGGAAGCATCACTGAGATGGATGAAGAGATCTGCAAAGAATTAAACAAGGAGTTCAGTCAGTATTTACAGTAGAAAATACCCCACCCCCTCAGATTGCAGAGATAGAAGCTCAAGGGCCAGTATTAGTGAACATCAACCTTACAGCCACAGGGGTATGCAAAGCGCTGATGGATTTAGATGTTCATAAAGCTACAGGTCCTGATGACATATCCCCTCATGTACTTAAAAAATGCGCAAACTCAATATCAGTGGCACTAAGTATCATATTTAAAAAGTCACTGGAGTCAGGGGAGATTCCAAGATGCTGGAAACAAGCAAATGTGATACCTATCTTCAAAAAGGGAAGGAGGGATACGGCTCTGAACTTTAGACCAGTTTCCTTGACCAGCATATTTTGCAAAGTTATGGAGACACTACTAAGGAAACATATCTCTCTTCACTTGGAATCCTTCAACTTTTTTGTCAGTGAGGCAACATGGCTTCAGAGAAAGTAGATCAACAGTAACAAACTTATTAGAATTTTATGATGAGGTAAGCCGAATCTTACAGGAAAGAGAAGGCTGGGCAGATTGCATATTCCTAGACTTCCAGAAAGCGTTTGACACTGTTCCACATGGGAGACTTATTAGGAAGCTGCAAGCAATGGATAGATTAGGGGGAAATGTTTTGGAATGGAGAAAAACTTACTTAGAAGGAAGGGAACAGAGGGTTAGAGTAAGACACTCAGTGTCTGAATGTAGAAGAGTTAGTAGTGGAGTTCCACAGGGTTCAGTTTTAGGGCCACTTTTGTTCCTTGTATATGTAAATGACCTACCAGAGTCTGTAAATTCATTCATGAATATGTTTGCAGATGATGCAAAGATTGTGAAGAAAGTAGGAAACGAGAACAATGGTAGAGAATTTCAGGAAGATCTAAATAGTTTGCATGAGTGGTCAGAAAAGTGGCTAATGAAATTCAATACTTCAAAATGTAAGGTAATGAGAATGGGTACAAGTGCAAGAAGGCCCAAGCTTGACTACTCGGTGGCTGGAGTACAACTTCAAGAGACAGAAAATGAAAGGAGTAAACATACTGGCAGATTTGACTCCAGAAATACATATAAATGGCATAGTAAGGGCAGCATATGCATTCTTATCAAATGTAAGGGTAGCCTTCAGGCACAAGGACAAGGAAATGTTCAGAAATATTTATGTAACCTATGTGAGGCCAAAACTCGAATATGCAGCCCCCTTTTGGAATCCGCACTTGAAAAAGCACATAGCTAAGCTTGAAAAAGTTCAAAGACATGCCACTAACCTGGTGCCAGAAATACGCAATCTCAGTTATGATGAGAGGCTGAGGGAATTAGACTTACCATCACTCAAAGCTAGAAGATTGAGGGGGGGGATATGGTGACAGTCTTTAAATTCCTTCATGGTTTTGATAGAGTGGAGAGAGATCGATATTTTGATATGGCTGGCTCTAGAACTAGAGGTCATAATTTGAAGCTTCATAAGAAAACTTCTTTCGCAGGATGTAAGGAAATACTTTTTCAGTGTAAGAGTAGTTGATAATTGGAATTGGCTAAGCGAGGAGGTAGTTAATGGTATCTCAATCCATAGTTTTAAGGACAGGTATGATAAGTATCACTAAGTACAAAATGGAACCGATCAGGAGACGGGAAGATATATATATATATATATATATATATATATATATATATATATATATATATATATATATATATATATATATATATATATATAGTGTGTGTGTGTGTGGTGTGTGTGTGTGTGTGTGTGTGTGTGTGTGTGTGTGTGTGTGTGTGTAATTGCCTAATTGTAATTACCTATTTGTGTTTACGGGAAAGAGCCCAAAGCTCGTATCTTCCCGTCTCCTGATCAATTCCATTTTGTACTTAGTGATACTTATCATACCTGTCCTTAAAACTATAGATTGAGATACCATTAACTACCTCCTCGCTTAGCCAATTCCAATTATCAACTACTTTTATACTGAAAAAGTATTTCCTTACATCCTGCAAAGAAATTATCTTACGAAGCTTCAAACTATGACCTCTAGTTCTAGAGCCAGCCATATCAAAATATCGATCCCTCTCCACTCTATCAAAACCATGAAGGAATTTAAAGACTGTCACCATATCCCCCCTCAATCTTCTAGCTTTGAGTGATGGTAAGTCTAATTCCCTCAGCCTCTCATCATAACTGAGATTGCGTATTTCTGGTACCAGTTTTGTGTCATGTCTTTGAGCTTTTTCAAGCTTAGCTATGTGCTTTTTCAAGTGCGGACCTGATAAGATGCCAGTGGAGGTATGGAAGAGTCTTGGAGAGGAAGGCATAGATATCTTGTGGGACTTAATGCAAAAGATCTTTAGGCAGGAAAAGATGCCAGAGGAGTGGGGAGGAAGCTTAATCATCCCAATTTATAAAGGGAAAGAAGACATTCAGGAGTGTGGACACTATAGAGGTATAAAGTTTTTAAGTCATACTATGAAGATATGAGAGAAGATCATAGAGCGGAGACTCAGAGAGGTAACGACAATTGGGGATGAACAGTTTGGCTTCATGCCTGGAAGAGGGACAGTGGATGCCATATTTGCCTTGAGACAAATGATGGAAAAGCATCGGGAGAAACATAAAGGACTGCATATGGTCTTTATTGACCTGGAAAAGGCATATGATTGAGTACCACGTCAAGAGGGGTGGACGTGTATTAGAGAAAAGGGAGTCTCCGAGAAATATGTAAGAATCATTCAAGATATGTATGAGAGGGCAGAGGCAAATGTTAAGAGCAGTGTGGGCTAGACGAAAAGTCTCTCAGTAAATGTTAGCCTGCATCAAGGGTCTGCTTTGAGTCCATATCTATTTGATTTGGTCTTGGATGTAGTAACCCAGGGTATTAGAGATCAGTCACCATGGTGTATGCTCTTTGCAGATGACATTGTACTGTGTAGCAACAGACGAGAGGTAGTGAAGGAGAAGCATGAGGAGTGGAGAAGTGTGATGGAGGATAAAGGACTGAAAATCAGAAAGAAGAAGACGGAGTACTTGAGGTTGAGAGATGATGAGGATGGGGAGGTCAATTTGCAGGGGAAGGTGTTGAAATGAGTTGAAAAGTTCAAGTATTTGGGATCAACAGTAGCAGAGGATGGTGACCTAGAGTCAGAAATAACCCACAGAATACAAGCGGGATGGAAGAACTGGAAGAAGGTGTCTGGGGTGCTGTGCGACAGGGGAATAGGGATTAACTTGAGGGGTAAAGTGCATAAGACAGTTGTGAGACCTGCGATGATGTATGGAGCAGAGACATGGGCAATAAAGAAGACACTTGAGAAAAAAACTGGATGTGGCAGAGATGAGGATGTTGAAATGGATGTGTGGGGTGACAAAAAGCGATAAGATCAGAAACGAGGTAATTAGAGGTACCTCAAAAGTTAGAGAAATATCAGATAAGATACAAGAAAGTAGACTAAGATGGTATGGTCAATTCGTTAGGAGGGATGAACAGTATGTTGGGAGGAGGGTGATGGAAATGGATAAACAGGGTAGGAGAAGGAGGGGGAGATTAAAGAGTAGGTGGATGAATTGCATCAATGACGACCTGAGGTCTAAAGGTTTGTTGGATGATGAGGAATGGGACAGAAACAAATGGAGAAAACTGGCCAGAAACATCGACCCCATATAAAAGTGGGAAAAGATGTAGACGAAGAAGAATATATATATATATATATATATATATATATATATATATATATATATATATATATATATATATATATATATATATATATATTTACTCTCTGGATTCTGTTTCTTAACACTAATCTAATTATTAAATGAGATATGGCAGTTTCCTAATACGTTTCTATTCTACTGTCACTAACAGACGTATGCACCATGTAATACACTGTACTGTATATAACGATAATAGTTTAAAATGTTAACGAGGAATGTATTTCGTGGACTTGGGAGATCTCAAAGTGATTCCGTTCCCAGAGTCACTTTAGGATAGCAGGAGATAGCAATGGTGTTCCTCATGTTTTTTCGATATCATTAAAGCAGGCTCATTGTTTATGAATCCTGAGACATGTAGTGACGTATGTGTAACAAAACTTTAACGAGTTAAGGTTTTCATAAGGGCAACTGCATCCGTTTCGCAACTCTCATGAAAAACAGACTCATAAATTATTTATTCTTAAAGGAAAGTGGAAACCTAATAGTCCTCCTTTAAAAAAAAAGAAAAAAGAAAAAAACTATCTCCGAGGACCGTCACCTGAAACTTCTCAGA
>JAXCGZ010007557.1:185000-205000 GCA_037179515.1 Halocaridina rubra | reverse complement strand
GATGACACTATTCTGTGTATATAATCAACTATTTACTGTTTGCGTGCGTAAAAACGAATGTAGCAGTCTCAACTCAACATTCTTTTTGGTGTTGTGTAGTTAAATAAAAGGGTGGCACTTTAGTGTGCGATCTACTGTTATATTTACACTATATTCTAACATGTCTATAAAGCAACATATTCTATGACATGTTGTTGTAGTTGTTGTTGCTCCGGTTTTACGTCACGGACTCACTTTTCCACCAAGGGCTAGGACGGTTGTCTTCTTGCGAAGGACTTGTTTTGGCAGATGTAATCGTTACCCTGAGTGCATGCCCTTGCTAACCTCAGACCATGGCGGGGCGCGAACCTCGACCTGACGCCTCAGAGTCGTGAACGCTACCGCTTGAGCCACGGTGACCACATTCTATGACATGTATTATATATATATATATATATATATATATATATATATATATATATATATATATATATATATATATAAATCATTAAGGGATGATGCTTAGAACAGGACAGGGTATACAGGTAAGGCTAGGTTAAGCCTCCAGATAATGAGGAAGACCCCACGCTCAAGTGACACACACAACCACCAACTGGAAAGAGTGACTGACCACTGTATGTTGTTGATGGAGTATATCATCGAAGTTGTTCTGCCTGAAAGTAGGAGCACTGAGGACACGAGGAGGAATTATCCAATAAGAGATTACATCAAAATTAATTACCTTTTTGGAGTTATTGACTGGGGGACCTTGTTTTATAACAAATCTGTACAAGAAATGTACGGCTTTTATGAGGAGTATGGGAAGATAGTAGATTGTTGCATGCCTTCCACCAGAATAAAGAGTTATTCATGCCAAAGAGAAATGGTTCAATAATGAGTGTAAGAGAGCTAAGAAGTGGAGAGACAGATGCTGGAAAAGGTTTAGGAGGAGAAAAGGCATAAATGCCTAGCAGACTTATAAAAGAGCAAGATATGATTACCTAGGTAAAAGAAGAGAGGCAAAGAGAGACTATGAAAGGGATATCACCAGGAAGGCTAAAGAATATCCCACATTATTCCACAGCTTTGTCAGAGGAAAACTGAAGGTCAAAGAACAGATTTTAAAGCTAAAGAGAGTGGACTGAAGCATCACTGAGACGGATGAAGTGATATGCAAAGAATTGAACAAGGAGTTTCAGTTACTATATACAGCAGAAAATACCCCACCCCCTCGGATTGCGGAGATAGGAGCTCATGGGCCGATATTATAGAACATCTTTTCAGCCACAGTGGTGTGCAAAGTGCTGATGAAGTTAGATACCCATAAACCTACAGGTCCTGATGATATATCCCCTTATGTACTTAAGAAATGCGCTAATTCAATATCAGTGGCACTAAGTATCATATTTGAAAAGTCACTGGAGTCAAGGTAGATTCCAAGATGATGGGAACAATCTAACATGGTACCTATCTTCAAAAAGGGAAGGAGGGATACAGCTCTAAACTATAGACCTGCTTCCTTACTAGCATAGTGAGTAACAAACTTATTTGAATTTTATGATGAGGTAAGCCGAATCTTACAGGAAAGAGAGGGCTGGGCAGATTGCATATTCCTAGACTTCCAGAGGGCATTTGATAGGGTCCCACACAGGAGACTTATTAAGAAGCTGCAAGCAATGGCGATAATATGTGGAAATGTCTTGGAATGGATAAAAACTTACTTAGAAGGAAGGGAACAGAGGGTTAGAGTAAGACACTCAGTGTCTGAATGGCGAAGAGTTAGTAGTGGAGTTCCACAAGGTTCAATTTTAAGGCCACTTTTGCTCCTTGTATATGTAAATGACCTACCAAAGTCTGTAAATTCATTCATGAATATGTTTGCAGATGATGCAAAGACTGTGCAGAAAGTAAGAGACGAGAACAATGGTAGAGAACTTCAAGAAGACCCAAATAATCTGCATGAGTGGTTAAAAAGGTGGCTAATGACATTCGATACTTCTAAATGTAAGGTAATGAGTGCAAGAAGGCCCAAGATTGAATACCGAATAGCAGGTACAGAACTTCAAGAGACAGAGAATGAGGGAAATCTAGGAGTAAACATACTGGGAGATTTGTCTCCAGAAATGCATATAAATGGCATAGTAAGGGCAGCATATGCCTTCTAAGCAAATATAAGGGTAATCTTCAGGACATGGACAAGGAAATGTTCAGAAATATTTATGTAACCTATGTGAGGCCAAAGCTTGAATGTTCAGCCCCCTTTTGGAATCCACACTTGAGAAAGCACATAGTTAAACTTGAAAAAGTTGAAAGACATGCCACGAAACTGGTGCCAGAAAAACGCAATATCAGTTATGATGAGAGGCTGAGGGAATCATCACTCGAAACTAGAAAAATGAGGGGGGATATGGTGACAGTCTTTAAATTCCTTAATGGTTATGACAGAGTGGATAGGAATCGATATTTTTATATAGCTGGCACTAGAACTAGAGGTCATAGTTTGAAGCTTCGTAAGAAAACTTGTTTGCAGGATGTAAGGAAATACTTTTTCAGTGTAAGAGTAGTTGATGATTGGAATTGGCTAAGCAAGGAGGTAGTTAATGGTAACTCAATCCATAATTTTAAGGACAAGTATGATAAGTATCACTAAGTACAAGTATGGAACCGACCAGGAGACGGGAAATTACGACCATGGGGCTCTCTCCCGTAAGTACAATTAGGTAATTACACACACACACACACACACACACACACACACACACACACATGAGAATGGGCACAAGTGCAAGAAGGCCCAAGCTTGACTACTCGGTGGCTGGAGTACAACTTCAAGAGACAGAAAATGAGAGAGATCTAGGAGTAAACATACTGGCAGATTTGTCTCCAGAAATACATATAAATGGCATAGTAAGGGCAGCATATGCATTCTTATCAAATGTAAGGGTAGCCTTCAGGCACATGGACAAGGAAATGTTCAGAAATATTTATGTAACCTATGTGAGGCCAAAACTCGAATATGCAGCCCCCTTTTGGAATCCGCACTTGAAAAAGCACATAGCTAAGCTTGAAAAAGTTCAAAGACATGCCACGAAACTGGTGCCAGAAATACGCAATTTCAGTTATGATGAGGGGCTGAGGGAATTAGACTTACCATCACTCGAAGCTAGAAGAGTGAGGGGGGATATGGTGACAGTCTTTAAATTCCTTCATGGTTATGATAGAGTGGATAGGGATCGATATTTTGATATGGCTGGCTCTAGAACTAGAGGTCACAGTTTGAAGCTTCGTAAGAAAACTTCTTCGCAGGATGTAAGGAAATACTTTTTCAGTGTAAGAGTAGTTGATAATTGGAATTGGCTAAGCGAGGAGGTAGTTAATGCTATCTCAATCCATAGTTTTAAGGACAGGTATGATAAGTATCACTAAGTCTAAAATGGAACCGATCAGGAGACGGGAAGATACGAGCTTTGGGCTCTTTCGCGTAAACACAATTAGGCAATCACAATTAGGTAATCACACACACACACACACAAATGTAAGGGTAGCCTTCAGGCACATGGACAAGGAAGTGTTCAGAAATATTTATGTAACCTATGTGAGGCCAAAACTCGAATATGCAGCCCCCTTTTGGAATCCGCACTTGAAAAAGCACATAGCTAAGCTTGAAAAAGTTCAAAGACTTGCCACGAAACTGGTGCCAGAAATACGCAATCTCAGTTATGATGAGAGGCTGAGGGAATTAGACTTACCATCACTCGAAGCTAGAAGAGTGAGGGGGGATATGGTGACAGTCTTTAAATTCCTTCATGGTTATGATAGAGTGGATAGGGATCGATATTTTGATATGGCTGGCTCTAGAACTAGAGGTCATAGTTTGAAGCTTCGTAAGAAAATTTCTTTGCAGGATGTAAGGAAATACTTTTTCAGTGTAAGAGTAGTTGATAATTGGAATTGGCTAAGCGAGGAGGTAGTTAATGCTATCTCAATGCATAGTTTTAAGGACAGGTATGATAAGTATCACTAAGTCTAAAATGGAACCGATCAGGAGACGGGAAGATACGAGCTTTGGGCTCTTTCCCGTAAACACAATTAGGTAATCGCAATTAGGTAATCACACTAAGTATCACTAAGTATAAAATGGAACCGATCAGGAGACGGGAAGATACGAGCTTTGGGCTCTTTCCCGTAAACACAATTAGGTAATCACACACACACACACACACACACACACACACACACACACCACACATCACACACACACACACACACACACACACACATATATATATATATATATATATATATATATATATATATATATATATATATATATATATATATATATATATATATATATTACTGATTTTTATATTCACTGCAATATTATTTCGTGTTTATTTTGATTTGTTAGTAGCTTTTTAGCTTATGATTAAATATAGTTTTTGCGGGTATAAAAGCGAGTGTAGCATTTACATCTCAACCTCCACATTGGTGCTGTGAGATTAAATCATTCGAAATAATGCTAACAAGGGGAGTATGTGACATGTGTCCCAGTAAATACATAAATTTGGTTTTTGCCTTAGAGAGAGAGAGAGAGAGAGAGAGAGAGAGAAAGCAATATCTAAACTTTATAGCTGGCATATTTGCTATTATTATTATTATTATTATTATTATTATTATTATTATTATTATTATTGTTATTATTATTATTATTATTATTATTATTATTATTATTATTATTATTATTATTAATATTATTATTTTATTATTATTATTATTATTATTATTATTATTATTATTATTATTATTATTATTATTATTATTATTATTATATTATTATTATTATTAATATTATTATTATTATTATTATTATTATTATTATTATTATTATTATTATTATTATTATTATTATTAGAACTAGCTGTACATGCCACCATTATTTTTTTTTGAAGAATGATGTATTTCGATGAGCACTTAAAAGGGCGATGATGATACAAGGCGAAGTTTTGCAACTATAGCAATATTGATTTGGAGGAAGTTACACAGACACACACCTTAAAGCTGACCTGCCTTCCACTAGCACTGAAGAAGAAGAAGTTGCAGGCTATTTACATTTATAAATTAGATATCCTTGATGCTCTTCGCACTGATGACTAGATGTCTTGCCTTGAAGTGAATGGATATAAAGATGGGGGTCAATAATTTTCTGTTAGATGCCTGGGAGCCCCAAGCGATATTCTTCTTCGTTCTCGTCTGTCTCTGGGTCTCATTCTCCATGTGCGATTCTCTTCGGTTGTCTTTGCCCTTCTCAATTTTTTTTCTTGAATACTTTTTTTCCTTTCTGTATAGTTCTTTCTTTTCGTAGTTATTTGTTATTATTATAGTTTATATATATATATATATATATATATATATATATATATATATATATATATATATATATATATATATATATATATATATATATATATATATATATATATATATATATATATATATATATATATATATATATAGTTACACAAACATATACGTGACCGCTTTCATTGCATTTTCAATTACTTTATATATATATATATATATATATATATATATATATATATATATATATATATATATATATATATATATATATATATATATATATATATATATATATTATAGTTTCTTACTGTTTTTCATTACCAGTATTATAATAGAAAATGTAAATCACACATAGACACATATATCCTGAGATTTTTTTAATATATATTTTAACTTTAATTTCATTTTATTTTTATTTTTTCTTTGTGTTGAGTTCATCTACGCAATGTATATTGTACTAACTTTTTATGTCTGCAATTTCCAGCGTTTTCTTCACACATTTCCTTCTTCGGCACATTTTCTGTGGGTGATGCTTTTTGTGTTCTCTGATAACACTGCTGAAGTAATCTCCGTGGCTAAATGGTAGCGTCCGCGACTCTGTGTCGGCAGGTCGAGGGTTCGCGCCCCGTCACGGACTGAGATTAGGAAGGGCATACAGTCAGGGTAACGATTGCACATGCCAAAACAAATCCTTCGCAAGAAGGCATCCGTCCTAGCCCTTAGTAGAAAAGGGAGTTCGAGACGTAAAACAAAATCAGTCAATCAATCAATCTGATAACGCTGCTGAGGCAGCCTCTGTCTGTGACCGATACGAAAATATATTGTTTTCGTAACTAGATGGTAATAGAGTGCAGCAGACTTCCCCGTTGGTAATAATAGAATGACCTCTCCAAAGTGCTGGCTCTATTGGATGTCTAGAATTTGTTTCCAAGCTCAAGAAAACTTTGCCGTCTGGAAAACACACATGCATATGGAGATTGGAAATAAATGGCTTTAAAAGCAAGAAGACTGGAATGCAAGATTGAGGATAATATCGAAGATATAGCTGTGAAACAATATCTTACAGAGCTTCGGTTTCTATAAGGGGGTGGGGATATTAAAGTTGCTCGGCCTCACTTAGAAAATGATGACATAAGCTATTAGAGTCACGGAAGGTGAGACTCCGTGGCTGTAGTGTTAAAAACTAGTCTGTTATACTAATGAACTCGTCTTCGACAGCGCCTATTCCCTGACGGAAAGTGATTCTCTCAAAAAGTCATATTGAGAATGTGTAAAAGACACCAGCAGAGTTTGTCCTCCCCAGTACCCTGTCTAGTCAGTATGACTTTTTATGTAGTAAGTACACATATGAATTTGACAGGGAATTTTCGGGTTCAGCTAAGTCAAAAAGTTAAGTATGAAAATGGTCATATATATATATATATATATATATATATATATATATATATATATATATATATATATATATATATATATATATATATATATATATATATATATATATATATATATATATATATATAATGTCTTTTTATTCTTTCCTATTATAAGCTATTGCATTTACCATAGGATCTCAGGCCTCTTTCAAATCTTTTTGACTTCTATATTTAGCTATTTAGAGCTCTTGGGTCTTTTTGATAGGTTTTGAAGCCTCTCCTACGAATAGCTTTCTCCGGTGCCACAGGTCTTCTTGTCAGGCCTTTTATCCACTCCTAGTATTAGTTTTTCGAAATACATTTGGACTTGAAGCTTGTCATAGTTTAAACTTTTTCAAATGCTTCTGTTTTTTCTTGTTGGGCTTTTAGCCTCATATTTTCAACTTTTCAAATACCTTTAGTCTTTTTGTTAGGGATTTCAGCCCTTCATATTTTTAGCTTTTCCAGAGGCCTCAGGTCTTTCATGTATTCGTATAGTTAGCTTTTTCAAATGCCTTCTCCGCTCTACGACAACACACGCGAGGCCTGTCGCTCGTGAGGCCATTTCAACTCAATTTGCATAAGTTATTTTGGGTATATACATGTATTATCCCCTTTTACTTTGTGTAGTATTTGTTTGTTATTCATTTTATTGCTCTTCTTGTTTCATATCCTCTTCTTCCTCCTACGTCTTCTTCTCATCATCATCATTATTATATTATTATTATTATTATTATTATTATTATTATTATTATTATTATTATTATTATTATTATTATTATTATTATTATTATTATGATTATTATTATCCCTTGATAACGAGAGAGATGAAATTCCTCTTTTCTATACCTTAGAAGTCTTTGGAGGTGACTAAACGGGATACCCCTGGTGATAATGGGAAAAATTGTGAGTTTTTATACTCTGTTTGCTGTATGAAATGTTAAAATGGTGTAGTGGAATACCCTTCACATTTACTGTCGTAGTTCAGGTCAGTCTTTCGTGGTATACAAAGAGAGAGAGAGAGAGAGAGAGAGAGAGAGAGAGAGAGAGAGAGAGAGAGAGAGAGAGAGAGAGAGAGAGAGAGAGAGAGTCAAAGTCAAAGTCAAAGTCAATAACTTTATTCCATCAAAAATGGCTATTACATGATAATTAATCTAATTACAAATTACAATGTAAAATGTCAAAATAAAACAAATGAAATTTGCAAAGCACAAAATCAAAAAATTTACACATTAAAATATGCATACGTACACTTCGTCTACCCAAATGGGAGGATAATAATGAGACTAAAATCACTTATTAAGTAGGTGATTTAAAAGATGAGATTTAAGTGAGGGTAATGTTTGGCAGCTTCTTAAGTTTGCGGGTAAAGAGTTCCAAAGTCTCGGGCCCATTACATTTAAGGCTCTTGCCCCAATATCAGTGGAAGTTCTGGGCACGTAAAAAGAATTCTGATATCTGGTGTTGACGTTATTGATACGCACTTGATTAACTGTTGGCAATGAGAAGAGCCATTCCGGTAATATTCCATGATTTATTTTAAAAACTAAAAGACAGATATTATATATGAACTTCATGTCCATCCTTAGCCAACCCAATCTCTCAAAGAGGGGAGTCACGTGATCATATTTATGCACCCCCCCTATGGCAACTCTTGCAGCAAAATTCTGGAGCCTTTTCACTCGTAACATCTGGGTCTTAGTCGTGGAACCCCAAACACTTAGACAGTAGTTGAGAATACTTAAAATCAATGTTTGTACTACAATTACCCTACAATCAGGCTCGAATCTTTCATAGACTCTGTTCAAGTAAATAAGGGTCCCGTTCACTTTTTTATGTAGTTCATCGATATGAAAATTAAATGTCATGGTACTGTCCATAATAACTCCTAGATTTTTAACCTTATTAGATGGGAAGAGTGAAACATTGTTGAAATTTATACTGATGTTCTCAGGAATGCGGGACAGGTATTGATTTGATCCAAAAATAACGAATTTAGTTTTATTTTCGTTCAGTAAAAGACCATTACTGTTAAAATAACTTTTGGCACAGTTTAATATATCTTCAGCCCTTTTTAAGATTTCAGGAATTCTATCAATGTCACCAGTAAGCATAATCTGGGTGTCATCAGCATACATAACAAGTAGGCAATCTCTTATAAATTGAGGTAAATCATTAACATATATTAAGAAAAGCCGAGGACCCAAAATTGAACCCCGAGGAACGCCAAAACTGATATCTAAAGAAGAAGAGAGAGTCGAGCCCATTCGAACTGATTGAATTCGATCTTTCAGATAATTTTCGAACCAAAATGAGTCAACATAAACTTTGGAAAGTTTTCTCATTAGAATTTGATGGTGTACACTGTCAAATGCTTTAGACAAATCTAACAATAATAAAAGTGATATTTTCTTATTTTCAATATTACTATAAATTTTATCAGTAATTTTAAGTAGGGCCGTCTCGGTCGAAAGTTTAGGCCGAAAACCGTGTTGTTCTTCACATAATAGACAATTTGATTCAAGGAAATTTATTAACTGGGTGGCAACTACCTTCTCAAGTATTTTAGACAGAATGCTAAGAAGAGAGATTGGCCTATAATTTTCAACATTATTAGTATCTCCACTCTTAAAAACGGGGATGATATAGGGATGCTTCCAGAGGTTAGGATAAATGCCTGTAACAATGGATGTATTAACAATGACTAAAATGAAAAATACTGTAACTGGCAATGAGTCAATTAGGAAGCGAAGTTGTATCCCATCGGAACCACAAGAGTTTGTTGGTTTGAGGTTCTTTATGATAAGAATAAGTGTGACTAAATCGATTGGGTGCGGTCTAAAATTATTGATAATATTTCTTTCAGCTGGAGGCTGGCAATTATGTGGTTGATTAATAATCAAGTCATTATTATCTTGGGACTTTTCATATGTGGACTTACCTATTTCAGCAAAATACTTATTAAAATCATTCACTCGCTTTTCCACATTATCACTGAGAAGGTCAGAATTTTCTAAGATTTCCTTATTTGCAGGAATTATTCTTTTTATAACATTCCAAGTTCCTTTGATATTTCCCTTATACTTGGAAAATTCTTCCCTGAAATTATTTTTCTTCTTTTCGGACAACATTGTTTTAGTAAGGTTTCTTTCTCTTCTATAGGCTCTTTCCATCTCGGAGTTTTGTCTATCAGATTTAAATTGCCTTAGGAGGTCATCTCTCCTTTTCATTTGCTCATTTAACTGAGAGTCAATCCACGGGGCAGGAGGGCGTGTCATGACTTTGGTTGTAAGAGGGGCACATTCATTTAAACATCTCGTAAAAACATCAGTAAAAGTAGAAACTTGATAATTTACACAATCTGTAGTTAGTATTGAATTTAAAATGTTGTATTCATTAAGAAGAGTGTCGCAGAAACAATTTTGAGAATAATTCTCAAGAGATCGGAAAGTTTTAACAATTGGCGGTCTCTTTTCCTTCCTGACATTAACTGTAGCTATTAGAAGCTCGTGGTCTCCTACAGGACAAGGTAAGACATCGTGGTGAACTATAAAACTAGGTGTATTGGTAATTATAAGATCAATTAGGCTGGAGGAATTAGCGGTGATACGGGTTGCTTTATTCACAAGCTGATTTAAGTGGAGGGATTGAATTAATTTCCCCATTTTATTATTAGGAAGAAGGAGATTATCATTGAAGTCGCCTATAATAATGAGAGGTTTGCTCCTCAAACAGACCAACCGAAATACCTCGGAGATGTAATCAAAGGTGTCGTTGAGTGCATGAGGGTGTCTATATACACATCCCAGGATGAATGAAGGGAATTTCCTACTCTGAACAGTCAACCAAATGTCTTCGAGATGAGGAGGTCGCTCGACTTCAGGGGTCTTTAATAGGGAGACCGTTAGATGATTTCTTACATACACCCCCACACCCCCACCCCTACCGCCATCAAATCGATAAAAAGAATACTCAGGTATAGCAACAAAACCAGACTGCATATTAGATTGGAGCCAAGTTTCACAAACACACATTATATCCACGTTATTTTCTCTGATCATTAGTGCAATATTGTCGAAATTACCCAAAAGTGATTGTGCATTGATGTGTTGTATGTTTATGAAATGTTTCAATAAGCCTGTATTACAATGTGATTGCTATATATTTAAGGGACATAATCTTGTTTTATGGCCATGTTCACGGCAGTGACCACATTTAAGTCTATAGTTAAACCAACAGTGGGAAAGATCATGGTTTATTTCCCCACAGTTTGAACAGGGCTGTCGACGACTGTAGAGCTGCTGCAATTTCTCCCTCTCCCGGGGACGCTGGGGGTAGCGCCGTGGTTGGTCGAGATCGTAAAGACTGTGATTCATCCTCGAGTCTCGTCTCCATCCTCGAATACCAGGTGGGATTTGACGATTCTGATGACGAAAATCCCGGGTATGACGTCCATCCGAATGCTGTTGAGGATCCCTTCTAGAATGCTGATCGTTGCTACTTTCTTGAGAGACGTTTCTGATTTCATTATTATTTCTTATTGAGGGGAGCTGGCGATGCCGGTCGTAGTTTCTGTTCCTGTATGTGTTATTTTGACTGTCGTTATTGGCCGTGACCGGTCGTTGTTGCCGCTGCAATACAGAAGCATATGTAGTAGGTATGGTTTGGTATATGATTTCTTCCCAGTTGTTGCTTAGTTTGAAGAATGGGCATTGCTTAGCAATTATGTTCAATAACCTGATGACGCCAAATCTGTTGAGAGCATCCCCCTTATCATTTACATCATAACACATCCGATCAACGTCGCCGGTACCAAGCCTGAACTGCAGATTAGTCTTGATAACTGAAACCCCATTGGTCTCACTCCAAGTTGCTAGTTGATTATTGAAATAGTTGATCTTTTCATCGAACTCTTCGACTCTAAGGACAGGTGCTACTTCACATATGTGTATGCTCATCTCCTCGTTCACCTCCTTGAGATCGGTTATGAGAGAACCCAATCTATCAAGGATATCCACAGGCTGAGACCCATTAAGGATGTCTTGAATACCGCAGTATAAGATGCAATATTTAGGAGCCCATCGAAGTTTCTCTGAGACCCAACAATTTATGAGATCTATATTAGCTCCTTCTATAGTTTGAACGGAGCATTGTTGGTTCAAGTCTGACATATGGACAGGGGAGAGGTTTGTGTCACCCAGAAGCAGGCTTCCCTCAGGTAGGGGCCGGGTAGGGGTTACACCCTGCGGTTCCGGTGTCGTCTGCTGTGAGTTGTATGTTCCCTGAAGTAACCCGACTTGTTCTTCCAGTGAAGAGATACGATCATTTAACTTGTTGACTGTGATTGTGAGTTTATCGATAACAAGATCTCTGACTTTTATTCTCTCTCTCATTTCTTCAATGTCTCTCATTTCCTCTTGAGGAGCTAATTCACAGTTATCAACATTACTCTCTGAATCGTTTGTTAGTGACGATCTATGTTTTTCAAGAATCATATCAATGAGTTTATCTTTCGTGTGCCAGACCCTTGTGATACCTATTTCCCGACAGTGCTTTTGTAATTCAGTTTTTGTATAATTATCATTGAGGAATTCCCAAGTAGGGTTTTCCAAAGACACTAGGTTTTCAATAGAAGACATTATAATATGAAAAATACAAAACACTAAGATTAAAATACTTTTGCCACTGGCAGCGCTTGTAGATGTTCTTACTGCGCATGCGCAGAATTTGAAAAAAATTAAATGTGAGCCCTTTACGGAAAATTTTATTATCTTAACTTAAAATAGAACTAAGTTCATAAATTCAAAAACTTAAGAGACACATTTTCATTGTTCTAAAACACTTCACAGGGTCACAGAGGTACATAAAATACACAAAGGCAGTTTAGAAAACACGAAAAACCATGAAAATATCAGGAACGTAAACAAACATGCTTACCCATGCGAGAGATTTTTTTTTTTATTTATTTATTCAGATAACTGTACATGGGGACATGTGCACATGGGCACTCCCAGTCATATTGCAGTTGATAACATTACAATCTATGTGGTTATGTAAAAATAACATACTAATATAATTTGCAATTAATTTAAAATATCATAGCAAGTAATTAATAATAAAATATAGTGTAATAATTGAAGAGTACTTGAAGAGTAATCATTGTGACAATATTTTCAATAGCCCTTGTTGAGTGCTATCATTTAAATTCCGTACTACTGCAGACAATTTGAAGCAGATATAGAATACAATTTTCAGGTTAGAATAATAAGTAGGTACATACATATATATATACACACACATACATACACACACATATATATATATATATATATATATATATATATATATATATATATATATATATATATATATATATATATATATATATATATATATATATGCATGCATTAATTAGATGAGAGAGAGAGAGAGAGAGAGAGAGAGAGAGAGAGAGAGAGAGCATTTATAAGTTTCCTTGCACTTAATGCAAGAATTGTATTGTCTGGGTTATACTCTGTTAGCTCTACTTTGTTTAAGAAACTTTGAGACGAGGCTTCATGTATTATATGTTCAGTACTTTACAGAGTCGAATTTGAGCTAAACAGACAAAGAATGGAACCCTGTATTGGTAATTTTATTGTACAGAAACTTTACGACTTCGTTAATATTGTTGTGTCAAGGTAATGAGATAAACAGGTCTTGTCCTCTCTTTCCTCATATATCTTAACCTTTTTTCCCCTGAGCTTCCTGTTCCTTCTCTCTCGTTTCCGCTTTCCTTTAATCTTCCTTCTCTACCGGATCCTCTTCACTTAGCTTTTCTTCCATCCCAGTTTCTCTCCTCTTTAG
Source organism: Halocaridina rubra (assembly GCA_037179515.1). Taxonomy (NCBI): domain Eukaryota; kingdom Metazoa; phylum Arthropoda; class Malacostraca; order Decapoda; family Atyidae; genus Halocaridina; species Halocaridina rubra. The sequence goes on along the minus strand of JAXCGZ010007557.1, from coordinate 191,396 downwards.
TCTTCCTTCCCTCTCTGTTCCTCTTTATTTTAATTTCCCTCCTCTGCCGGTACCTCTTCTCTTTGGCTTTCCTTCCCAGACAAGTAATAACATTTGCAAGGCCTGTCTGTAGAGGGAGGCCAAAATGATTAAATATTTACTTGTCCGCTTCACTAAAACCTCCTAAGAACATAAACGTTATGCGCTAGAGCATGCATAAGAGAAGAATTTACACACTTTTAAGATCAGCTTGGGAGGCTGTATGTACGTGTGTGTGTGTGTGTGTGTGTGTGTGTGTGTGTGTGTGTGTGTGTGTGTGTGTGTGTGTGTGTGTGTGTGTGTGATTACCTAATTGTGCTTACAGGAAAGAGCCCAAAGCTCGTATCTTCCCGTCTCCTGATCGGTTCCGTTTTGTACTTAGTGATACTTATCATACCTGTCCTTAAAACTATGGACTGAGATAGTATTAGTGTGTGTGTGTGTGTGTGTGTGTGTGTGTGTGTAATAAATACATTTATTAATACGAGACTTTATTGTCTTAATTTAATCTTGACCTTGTCTAATAATGAGTTGACAGGAATTGTCACACAAGGGACACCGTTACCCTCTCCTTATGTCCCAAGGGCTTTGGAGAAGATAATTATATTTGTGTAACCTAGGGAGAACAAATATGATCTTCAGGGTGGGAGCGAAGTTAGTGCTCAAATATGATTCTTTGTAATAGTTTTCAGGAAAGGCAAAGATATCATGATATATTTTAAAGTTAGACAAAAAAAAATTCTTTCTCTATGCCTTATATGTCGTCCCACACGGGAGACTTATTAGAAAGCTGCAAGCAATGGCTAGAATAGGTGGAAATGTCTTAGAATGGATAAAAACTTTCTTAGAAGGAAGGGAACAGAGGGTTAGAGTAAGACACTCAGTGTCTGAATGGAGAAGAGTTAGTAGTGGATTTCCACAGGGTTCAGTTGTAGAGCCACTTTTGTTCCTTGTATATGTAAATGACCTACCAGAGTCTGTAAATTCATTCATGAATATGTTTGCAGATGATGCAAACATTGTGAAGAAAGTAAGACACGAGAACAATGGTAGAGAACTTCAGGAATATCTAAATAGTCTCCATGAGTGGTTAAAAAAGTGGCTAATGAACTTCAATACTTCAAAATGTAAGGTAATAAGAATGGGTACAAGTGCAAGAAGGCCCAAGCTTGACTACTCGGTGGCAGGAGTACAACTTCAAGAGACAGAGAATGAGAGAGATCTAGGAGTAAACATACTGGCAGATTTGTCTCCAGAAATGCAATAAATGGCATAGTAAGGGCAGCATATGTTTTCTTAGCAAATGTAAGGGTAACCTTCAGGCACATGGACAAGGAAATGTTCAGATATATCTGTGTAACCTATGTGAGGCCAAAACTTGAATATGCAGCCCCCTTTTTGGAATCCGCACTTGAAAAAGCACATAGCAAAGCTTGAAAAAGTTCAAAGACATGCCACGAAACTGGTGCCAGAATTACGCTATCTCAGTTATGAGGAGAGGCTGAGGAAATTAGACTTACCATCACTCAAAGCTAGAAAATTGAGTGGGAATATGATGACAGTCTGTAAATTCCTTCATGGTTACGATAGAGTGGAGAGGGATCGTTATTTTGATATGGCTGGTTTTAGAATTAGAGGTCATAATTTGAAGCCTCGTAAGAAAACTTCTTTGCATGATGTAATGAAGTACTCTCTTAGTGTAAGAGTAGTTGATAACTGGAATTCGCTAGGCGAGGAGGTAGTTGATGCTAACTCAATCCATAGTTTTAAGGACAGGTATGATAAGTATCACTAAGTACAAAATGGAACCGATCAGGAGACGGGAAGATACGAGCTTTGGGCTCTTTACCGTAAGCACAATTGGGTAATCACACACACACACACACACACACACACACACACACACACACACACACACACAATCAGCGACAGTTCTCCGATTGACTAATGATCTGCTTGTCGGATGTTGAGAAAGCCTTCTAAAACACTTTTATAGATGATAGATGGTATAGTATAGTTGTTAAGAAGTTGAATAATGATACCATATCCGTTCAGATCTAAAGATCGTACAAATAGGGTCTGCTACTTAAACGCGAGATGTGCATTTTTAAGCTAGAGTTCACTTATGGAAATGGGTTTATCATCGTGAGGCATTCGGGATGGATTAACTAACGTCGTACAATGTGAATGTTTTGCCCTGGTGAGAAATAGAAAGATTTTGGAGTTGCTTAATCGCTAGATGTCGCTCTAATGCAACTTTCACACCAAACTGGCACGTCGCACGTGGCATGCCAAGTGCGACGTGCCACTTTGGTGTGAGGGCGGCCTAAGGATTGTTTATGAAAAATGCAACTAGATCAAAGACACAATTTCCCTAACTATTTATTATCCCAGTGCATGAACTGTTTTACGTGCATTTTCCAACTACTGTATATCCAATCACACAAAATCTGATACTTAAATGTATCAAGTTAACTTTTCTCCGTGAGCACAAAGTAATGAAAATTAAGCTAAAAACATGAGACACTCATCAAAGTTAAAATTCACTGCACGGAATTCAATGTCAATTTTAAATCACGTGATCACAAGATTTTTTTTTTTTTTTTTTTTGTAGTTGGTTTTTCACTAGAGCACGCCCTAGGAGAGCTTAGCCATTAAAGAAATGAAGAAAATTCTTCACATTAAATTTAATTCATAGTATATCGCCGTTAAAAGGTATTACCTCTAGCGACAAACCGATCGAAATAAAAAAGGAATATATGTTAAATGGCTTAAAATATATTTTCAATAAGGGCTTTTTTTTTTCTTCTTTTTTAAAAGTGTGACACCGGGACAGGCAGAAACTGCCCTCATCAATAAAGGCCCGGGCACGAGAAAATACCAAGACGAAGGAAAAGAAAAAGGTTAAGGGCAAGGCAGAGATGAGGTAATGACACACAAAGGAAAACGACAGACAGAAAAAAACAGTCAAAGTACAGAGGACCCAGAGATATGGAGGACTAGGCTCTGAGATGACGATAGATCTGTTTTTTGAAGGACGAAAGGTCATAAGAATTAGGAAAGACAGAAGGAGGAAGAGAGTTCCAGAGTGTGGAGGTAGATGGGAAGAAGCAGTTGCTGCACCGACCAATCCGCGAGCAACAGATCTCCACACAGTTCCTGTGAGATGAGGCTGCTTGGCGAGTGTTACGCGGCCTCGGCAGTGGAGGAGGGATGAAACTCGCCAACTCATCAGAGCAGCGATGGAAGTAGTAGCAATAGCAAAGCGAAAGGGAAGATACCTTACGGCAAAGAGAGAGAGAGTCCAGGTTAGAAGTAAGAGAAGGATCATTAATGAGTGGCTGCCTTAGATTCAACCCTACCAAAAAGATAAGTAAAGGAAGAGGCACCCCAGATGTGTGAGCAGTACTCTAAGCAGGGGCAGATAAGACCTTTGTAAATTTTAAGTAACTGCAATGAGGAAAAGTAATGACGAAAATGAAACAAAACCCACAATTTTTTGGATGAAGATTTAGAAATTTGGATTATGTGATTCCTCCAAGACAAGTTAGAGGCTATATGGATTCCTAATATATTGATAGAGTTAAGAGGGTAAATTTCATTAGTTTCGAAGACAATAGGGTTGTCAGGAGGAGAAGGAGATAAAGAGATAGCCAGAAACTGTGTCTTGGAGGCATTGAATTTAACTAAATTTTGAGTGCCCCATTCAGATACTCTCTGCAAATCGGAGTTAAGAGTAGAAGAAAAAGTGATACGAGATTGGTTACGAGTAACAGATGAAGGTTGTGAAGAAAAGGCAGAGGAAAAGTGAAGGGTAGAATCATCGGCAAAGGCATGAAGAAGAGAGGAAGATGGGGATTGTAGAAGATCATTGATGAAGAGAAGGAAGAGAGTAGGTGAAAGAGCAGAGCCCTGTGGAACACCACTGGTAACAGAGAAAGGGCTAGATGTCGCGCCATCAACAACTACAGATATAGAACAGTCAGTAAGAAAACTGGAAATCAGAGATCAGAAAGAAGGGGTAAAGCCATAGGCAGGGAGTTTGGCCAACAGAGCCTTGTGCCAGACTCTGTCAGAAGCCTTAGAGATATCTAGGGCGACGACAAAGGATTCCCCATAGTTCCTCAGAGAAGATGACCATACATGAGTAAGATAGGACAAGAGATCACCAGTGGATCTTGCCTTGCAGAAGCCGTACTGGTGATCGGAGATAAGTGAGTTAGATTCAAGGCATTTTAAGAAGTGAGCATTGAGCAAAGTTTCGAAAGCTTTAGCAATAGAGGAGGTTAGAGCAATAGGTCGGTAGTTAGATGGAATAGAGCGGTCACCATTCTTAGGAACAGGTTGAAGTAGAGCATGCTTCCAAGATGAAGGATAGATACTGGTTGACAGAATGAGGTGAAAAAGACGGCAAAGCACGGGAGGAAGTTCATCTGCAAACTCCTTAAGGAACCTTGCAGGGATACCATCGGGACCAGATGCCTTGTTCGTCTTTAGCGAGCGAAGAACCTTATGAACTTTGCGTGAAGAAAGGATAAGGGAGGGCATAGGGTTAGAGAGGGGAAAAGACTGAGGAACAGGTGCACGGGAATCGTTGATAGAAGAGTTGACAGAAAAATGGGAGCCAAAGAGAGTGGCTTTGTTAGTGGGAGAGCAAGCTATAGAACATCAGAACGAATGAGAGGGGGAAAGCTTGAGTTACAGAAGTTTTTGGAGAGGTCTTTGGCTAAGGACCAGAAGCATTTGTCAGTGGGAGAGGAGTTAAGGTCATCAACTTTCCTTCTTATAAAGGAAGCCTTAGACCTTCGAATCTGAGCTGTACAGCGATTCCTAGCTATAATAAAAGCAGAGCGAGTTAAATCAGAAGGAGAGGCTTGGTAAGATCGGTGAGCCTGATTCCTAGCCTGGATAGCCATGGAGCAGGCACAGTCAAACCAAGGTTTAGGGGAGAGAGAAAGTTTTTGTAGAAGAGGGGATGTACGCCTGCATTCCCGCGGTCATGATCTCGGCAACTTTTAGAGCTACCTGATCAGGGTTGCCAGACCGAAAGCAGTAGTCATCCCATCGGAAGTCAAAGAGAAAGTTACACAAATTTTCATGTTGGGTTCGCTCGAAGTGCCAAAGGCAGTGCTGAGTAGGAGGGATTGGTGGTGGGGGAGTGAAAATGGAAGAGACAGAGATCATAGAGTGGTTAGATGTACCAAGAGGGGAAAGCACAGAATAAGAATAGTTTGAAGGGTTAGAAGTAAAAAATAGGTCAAGAGTGTTTGCAGCATGTTCGTGACGATCAGGAACGCGAGTAGGATGTTTGATAATTTGCTCCAGATCGTGAGTAATAGAGAAGGCAAGGGCCTCGCTTCCTCCCACATCAGTGTGAGAAGAATGAAGTCACTCACTGTGGTGTACATTGAAGTCTCCAATGTAGAGAACTTCGGCATGTGGGTGAGAAGATAGCAAGGACTCATGGCACGAGGAGAGATATTCAAAGAAAGACACAAACTCGGTGAAGTTTGGAGAACAGTAGCAGAAGCAAAGGATGATAGTGGTAGTGGAGAGATAGACTTTTAGCCAGAGAACATCAAAGTCAGAAGATTCAAGGTCCATGAGCCTCACAGTAGGAGTGTTAATGTTGCAGTATGCACAGACCCCACCTTTGGAACGAAAACGAGTATACAGATTATAATGAGAGATTTGATATGGGTCAGTGGAAGCATGTGTAGACTGCTGGGTTTCAGATAGGAGGAGGAGGTTAGGGAGGAAAGTGCCCAAGTGCTGTTCCACAGACGAAAGATTAGAGTTCAGCCCACGAATGTTAGAATAGTGAAGAGTGAAAGAAGCAGATCTATTGGGAGGTGCAAGGTTGAGGGCAGAACCATTACTACCAACCCTATACAAACAGAGGCACCTCAAAACGAAGTTGTTTTTTTTCATACTTATTTCTAGCTTTTATTGGTCTCAGTTGCCAAAGCATTTCAGATTTGGCGTTTGACATCAAACGTCTCTAAGGTGGACTGTTTGAATTCATTAATAATGAGCAAATAGAGATAAAACCCTAGATACCAAGAAAATATTTGAAAACACTTTTTTTGTTATGTAAATATTTGTATCGGGTAAATTGATGCTTTCATATTGAAATTATTTTACTAGTGAATATAATGATTCCCATATCGATATATGTACATACATACATACATACATACATACATACATACATACATACGTACATACATACATACATACATACGTACATACATACATATTAATCATTAATCTGTTTATGCATCAACTATTTATTCATTTTGTTTTTTTAACAGCCGTGAGTCAGGTGGTTGGGGTGCGTGCATGCGGGCGGTTGCGCGTGCCCAGGCGAGTGACGTC
>JAXCGZ010007557.1:165000-172500 GCA_037179515.1 Halocaridina rubra | reverse complement strand
TATTATTTTTATTATTATTATTATTATTATTATTATTATTATTATTGTTATTATTATTATTATTATTATTATTATTATTATTATTATTATTATTATTATTATTATTATTATTATTATTGGTAGTAGTATTGATAGCAGTAGCAGTAGTGGTAGTAGTAGTAGTAGTAGTAGTAGTAGTAGTAGTAGTAGTAGTAGTAGTAGTAGTAGTAAATGCACCAATAGTAGTAGTAGTAGTTAGTAGTAGTAGTAGTAGTAGTAGTATAACTTATTAATGAGATCTAGAAGTTATGTATTGCCTAGACTGACAAACAACTCAAGCTATGTTTATCACAGTATGAGTTATTTTAGACATAATGTTAAATATTCCACCACTTTACCATCTATACTATATGCATATTTGAATATGGTCGTATAGCTAGGGGAATAAGCCAACTTCATTCGGTATTGGTCCCAAACCCGGATTAATGGAGAGGTTGGTATCAGGAATGGTATACGGCTATAACCTTCAAAGAACAAGCTGAATCTAAGTGATATGAGCCATTATAACCACTAATAAAGCGCATTCCATTATCCTGGAGAGTAAACCAGTTATACTTCGTGCAGGTCCCAAGCCCAGAACAATGGAGAGGAATTGCGTCAAGAAAAGTAATCAGCTGTAAGACTTTGAGTTAAAAGCAAACAGAACTATTGAATTTACCTTTAAATACCAAAGAGAATCTCTTTGTTAAAATCTATTATAACTAATTTTAAAAATGTCCGAATATCCGGGAACCAAGCTAGGAGCAAGACCCAATCCCGAATTAATGGAATGGGTTGGTGTCAAGAAAGGCATTTGACTGTAATACTCTGAAGCTAGCTGAGTAGAATTATATTATATAACTTCATGTAGCACACAGACTCTCCGGGTTAAGACCAAATGTAACCTCCGTTAAAACATGTTCGAGTATCTGGAGAAGCGAGCCCACCCAGCTCGGTGCAATTCTCAAACCTGAATCAGTGGGAGACGGTTGGTGTCAAGAAAGATATCCGACTATATTACTCTAAGCCGAAACCGAATGCTAGCCTGCAAGAGGCCCGTGAAGAATAGAGTTGTAAATAAAACTTAGATAACAAAGAAATATTGTTTTGCTTATATATTTTGTATCGAAATTTGACAAATAAACCATAGATTTATATGTTTTTTGTTTTACATATTGAAGATCAAACAAACAAATAAACGAGGAATTAACAAGCAAACATACACACCTATGATTATATACCTCCTCTCGGCTTCTTTGACAGGGTTAATAATGGCTTTTAAGAGAACTACGCAAACACAGTGGCACCATTTCTCCTGAGAATAGATACATAGATAGATAGATAGATAGAGAGAGAGAGAGAGAGAGAGAGAGAGAGAGAGAGAGAGAGAGAGAGAGAGAGAGAGAGAGAGAGAGAGAGAGGTATCTGATGTAATTTCACTTTGTTTTTTGAGTTTGTGATATACGAGAGAGAGAGAGAGAGAGAGAGAGAGAGAGAGAGAGAGAGAGAGAGAGAGAGAGAGAGAGAGAGAGAGAGAGAGAGAGAGAGAGAGAGAGAAAGAGAGAGAATTTTTAAGGTAATTGCACTGTTTTTCTTTCTTGAGAGAGAGAAATTATTTTACTTATTTACACTTTTTTATCTTGAGAGAGAGAAATTATTTTACTTATTTACACTTTTTTTATCTTGAGAGAGAGAGAGAGAGAGAGAGAGAGAGAGAGAGAGAGAGAGAGAGAGAGAGAGAGAGAGAGAGAGAGAGAGAGAGAGAGAGAGAGAGAGAAATAATTTAACTTAATTACAATTTGCTTTTATTGAGAGAGAGAGAGAGAGAGAGAGAGAGGAGAGAAAGAGAGAGAGAGAGAGAGAGAGAGAGAGAGAGAATGAAAATTATTTTACTTAATTACACTTTGTTTTTTATCTTTTGAGAGAGCGAAAGAGAAAACGTTTGACGTAATTGCTGTTTGTTTTCTTGTCTACAGATAGATATATATAGATATATAGAAAAGCAGATGATACACAGAGAGATAGATGTATATATATATATATATATATATATATATATATATATATATATATATATATATATATATATATATATAGAGAGAGAGAGAGAGAGAGAGAGAGAGAGAGAGAGAGAGAGAGAGAGAGAGAGAGAGAGAGAGAGAGAGAGAGAGAGAGAGAGAAGCTGACGTAATATGACTTTGTTTTTCTTGAGTTTGCGATTTAATTTTCTTGGTAACGCCATTACTGGAGAGCTTTCAAGAGATTCTAGCGAGAGCTCTCAGTAAACACATTTCCTCTAATATTTTCTTAATAGTGTTGCTACCGACAAGAGAGATTTATTTTATTAATTTATTGCGCCAAGGCGTCAGACATTACATGAGTTCATACAAATAATGCTTCAAATGGATATAAAACCAAGAATTGAACATGGTTTACAGGGAGGTGTACATATTGATAAAACATTGCTGCATACTAACACACAACTCACAGAATGGCAGCACAGAGTACATTATATGCAAAAGTAAAGCTCAGAGAAACGATCCGACAAGAGAGAGAGAGAGAGAGAGAGAGAGAGAGAGAGAGAGAGAGAGAGAGAGAGAGAGAGAGAGAGAGAGAATTTTCGGATGTAATCGCTCCTTGTTTTCTTGTCTTCTAAGTGAGAGAGAAAGAGAGAGAATTTTCGGATGTATTCATTCCTTGTTTTCTTGTCTTCTAAATGAGAGAGAGAGAGAGAATTCTCGGATGTAATTGCTCCTTGTTTTCATTTCTTCTATATGCGAGAGAGAGAGAGAGAGGAGAGAGAGAGAGAGAGAGAGAGAGGAGAGAGAGAGAGGAGAGAGAGGAGAGAGAGAGAGAGAGAGAGAGAGAGAGAGAGAGAGAGAGATCCATTGATCTCATATGCGTCGTAAAAAGCCCTTCTAAATATAAAGAATCTCAAAGTCTTTAATACACAGAGAGCGACGTGATCTCGGAGTGTCGAAGGAATTTGATAGAGATTCGGATTGTGTGATGCCAGAGCAATAGAAAAGCTCTGCTTCGATTTCTGTTAAAGTAAAAACCTCCCTTTTAATGTTTGTCTCCGTTGTGTTTTAGCTATTTGTCTGTTACAAATATTAAAGTGTTTTTCTAGTTTCATTAAATATGTGCATTACATATTCTGTGAAAATTAATTATTTATTATTTATGTGGCATTCGCCAAAACCTCTCCTAGTATGTACCCAACACATTTTTTTATGGATAATGAATAGAGAGGAGAAGAAAATTTATCCACAAATGGTAGTATGCTATCTTGGTTAAAGTTCCAAACCCAGAATAATGGGTGGAGTTAGTCAGAAAGGCACGTGGCTATAAATGCTGATCTAAAATCAACCACCAGTATCTCCATAAATCCTTAACATTATTAAATTCATCCTCATATCTTCATTGTTAGTTATGGTATGGGATATCCTTTGCTATTTGAATGTATTAATTCATTTTACGTATAGTAACATAATCCATTATTGTACTGGTATTCATACGTTTTTGTGGCCTTTTCCACCGTCTGTTGTTTTATACATATCTTGTTTGCAAAGCAAAGGATATAAATTTCCTGTCATGATGTAATACATGCTCTGTTGCATGGTTTGATGAATCCGTCCTCAGTACTTCTTACGGATTATGCAGGACACGAAGCTTGGTTGACTCATAGAACCAGCCTAAGCTGCTCAAAGAAACGTCGTATTATCAGGAAATATCACGGAGCACGTTTACAATTGACAAGTAGCTTACGACGTACTACAATCGAAAACTCTTCGTGAAGATAAATTTCACTGCAGCAGAAATAATCTTGTACCGTAACTGCGAGTCATGTGGACCACCGTACTACCAGTAGTTATCAACCACTTTATCTGTAACCGGTGGTATAATCAACCATATTTTAATTTGGGAATTTATATGTATATATTAACAGCTATACGTCAAGATACCAGAGCCCATTCCTATATATATATTTTTTTTTAATACTGTACAGTCCATACTTTAACAACAATCTATGTGAGACTTGCTTTGATCCTTGCCGTTGGGCTGAGAAGATACACTGTTAATTGTGTTTCCACGTTGAGGACAAAACAGCTGTTTCTGTTCTCTGTAAATACAGTAATGGTTAAATATATGGTATCAATAACTGTATTCCTCAATAATATTTGTTTGACTGCCTTCGCTTTGCCTGAAGGCAAAAGTAGGCACTTGATATTATTTCCTCCTGTCAACGTAAAAGATATTCCAAGTTCTGTTATATGTCTTGTAGTGTCTTTCTTTATATTTTAATCTTATCCTCATCTTATATTATCTTCTCTCTCTCTCTCTCTCTCTCTCTCTCTCTCTCTCTCTCTCTCTCTCTCTCTCTCTCTCTCCTCTCTCTCTCTCTCTCTCTCTCTCTCTCTCTCTCTCTCTCTCTCTCTCTCTCTCTCTCTCTCTCTCTCTCTCTCTCTCTCTCTCTCTCTCTCTCTCCTTAACCTGAGCCTTTACCATTCATTCTATATTTGGTAAGGGAAAGGGGTTGGCTAATATTGGTATCGCTCTACGGTTATTACAAGCCCTAACGTCACTATTGAATTCTCCCTCCATCTGTAATGACTTTCTCGCTCGACCCTCCAGTCATATGCCTTCCACTGATCCATCCATATTAAATTTTATACATACATACATACATACATACATACATACATACATACATATATGTATGTATGTATGTACGCATGCATGCATACATACATACATACATACATACATACATACATACATACATACATACATACATACATACATGCATACATACATACATACATACATACATAAATGAGTTGCTTCATCATCATCATCAGTAGTTCCTCCCAAGTTTATACGGGCTCGCTGATTCTTGTTAACCTCTAGGAGACTAGTTCTTGATCTTTGCTAAATGTTTTATGGTCAGATGACCCTCCTGACACCATCCTCCTCAGTCTAGTCCAGGAGGTGATGTGAGCTGACTTTTTCCCCCAGCGGCAGACATCTATTTAATTCAGTTCCATCTCATTAACGAAGACAACACAATGTTAACAACTGAATGTATTAAGCATTGCATTTCATGTTAGTTTATTTGGATTAGGCATATATCGTCGCGAAAAATTAAAAATAACGTTGTTAACATATGCAACTGACACACACCTTTGGCTGAAAATACTTTATTTTCAGCAAATGCCCACGTATGTCACTATCAAAAAGTTTCGCAATCTTGTGAAAATCTCTCTCTCTCTCTCTCTCTCTCTCTCTCTCTCTCTCTCTCTCCTCTCTCTCTCTCTCTCTCTCTCTCTCTCTCTCTCTCTCTCCTCACTCACACACACACACACACACACACACACACACACACACACACACACACACACACACACACACAAACTTCATCATCCAGGGCATAACTTCCATTCCAATGACGTATTTCTCGGTTATATAAAAGAAACGTAATTGCAAATGATACGCACAAGACGGGTTTAAAAACTCGAAGCGTCAAACATGTCTCGTGACAGACACCGAAGACGCATTATGCAAGAGATGGCTCTCAGTAATATCTGTGCTTCAAAGCTGTCTATTTGACATGCGTTAAATAGCTAGCAGAAGAGATAAGAGGAAAGAAGAGGGAATAGGGGTGTGGTAAGGAAAATGAGGACACCGAGAAAATTGTGACTAGAAGAGAGGAATGAGTGTATTGTATAATAAGGGCAGAAGAAAGAGAAAACATTCTGATAAGTCCAAATATAAGTTGCAAATGATGAAATATAGAGGAAACTGGGAAAATTATTCGATAAGTATAGAGATTAGTGAAAATATTATTTGATAATTGCAAAAAGAATTGGAATGCTTTAATAGTTTATGATAAGTGCAGAGAGAAGTGGGAAATTATATAATGAGCTCAAAACAAAGTGAAAAACTATAAGTGTTGAGAGAAGCGAGGAATTAGTGATGATCTTAGATAAGTTGAAAATTATGTGAGAAGTGTTGAGAGAATGGAGATAATATATGATGAACGTAGATATAAGTGTGAATAGTATTTGATAAGTGTATACAAAAAACGTAGAAAAATTGTGATAAGTTTAATGAGAATGGTGATAAATATTTGATAAATTAGTGCAGAATGAAAGAGTTGGCCGTCTTTAGTATTTCTACTTTAATTAATATATATGATAATTAGAAACATGGAAATTGAAGTGTACAGAAGAGGAATAATGATAATAATTAGGGAAGAGAGAGAAAAATATCTCTCATGATAAGTAAAGAAAGAAGTAAAATATAATGTGATAAACACAGAGGAAGTGGAAAAATTGTGTGATAAATGCAAGTCGATGTGATGAAATATATGTGATAAGTGTAGAGAACAGTGCAGAGGTGAGTAAGAACATTATTTGATAATTGCAGAGAGAAGTGGAGAAATCACTTGACAGGTGAAGAGAGAAGTGGTTAAAATAAGTGCATAGTGCAGAGAGAAGTAGAAATATTATTTAAGTGCAGAGATAGGTAAATAAAGATAATTTATTGATAAATGTAGCGAAGAAGACAATAAGTAGTCGATAAATGAGAACTAAAAGATTAGTAAAATTAGTTCATAATGCTAAAGAAAAGTAAAGAGTTTTCAAAAGTGCAGAGAAAAATAGGTAAATTATTACAGTCCAGAAAGGAGTGGGATTGTGCTAAGTGTAGAGAGAAGTGAGACAAGTATTTGATAAGTACAGAGAAAAGTTGAAAAATTATGTGATAAGTGTAGAGTGGGTAAAATATTATGTGATAAGTGCAGAGAAAAATAGTGACATTACATGATAAGTCCAAAGAAAATTGCAGAGATAAGTGGAGAAATTATGTGACATGTGTAGAGAACTGGCAAACTATGTGATAAGTACAAAGAGTAATAAGAAATTATATGATAAATAACCGAAGAGATAAGTTGGAAAATACGTGATAAGTGAAGAGACAGACAAATAGAAAAACTTTTTAGTTAACCAAATTTTGCGAGGTGCAAAAAAAAAAAAAAAAAAAAAAAAAAAAACATTTGAGAGGTGCAGAGAAAAGTAAAATAAACTATTCAATAAGTACAAGGGGACGCTGTAAGTTTTTTTTTTTTTTTTTTTTTGCATAACTATGTTCCAAGAAATAGAAACAAGTGGAGAAAGACTGTGTTTAGGTGACACGGGCCAAAGGGTTTTCTCGCACCTGAAAGTACAGTAAACTCCAAAGGATAGATGTGGAGAGTTGCAGTGATATGAAGCGTAGTGTAAATGAGTTGCGGTTGTCGAGCTCCACGACAGAAGAGCCATGCCTACTTACTCTGTGGATGACCCAAGCAGGGTGGAAGTGAGAACTAGGGCAACCCATTATTCCCAAGGACCCGAGAGGAGTGTTCAAGGCATGTTTGGCTTCTGGTGAATATGTGCGCTTTGACTCGGTTCCTTCTTTTACAAGGGGGGATTTGGGTCA
>JAXCGZ010007557.1:150000-157500 GCA_037179515.1 Halocaridina rubra | reverse complement strand
GTACAGAACAAAAACCTATCATCTTCTACCGCAACAATTGGGGGGTAATTTTTTTTATAATAGTCTGTCTTGAAATATTGGTTACTATCGTTTTCTTTGTTGTATCTTAAGCGTAATAATCTCGTTTTCTGTTAGTATTTTATGCTGAACTATCTCATAATTGTATGATTCGTCCTGCAGAATGTCCACTTCGATACGGGGGATTTTCCCCTTATCAAAACCCGAATAAATTAGAATACTATCCATGCTGTTCCACCCTATCTCCATACATCTGTTATTTTGAATATTGAGGTTGTTCCGCCGATAAGGGATGTCACACGTGGAACGCCCCTACTCTCTATGTGCTCAATTGTTTTAATGAAGCGAGAGAAACGGTTTAAAACATCCGAGGGATCTGAACTCCTTATATATCCTGCGTGGCAGACAGATGTTATATCTACTTAGATATATTATGCTTTTTCATCATTATTAGTCAACGTGTGTCATCGATAATGGTGAATGTAATTTTTTTCATATTTTTGGTTGATGTATGAAAATAATTAAATGTTTCTTGAATGACCAGTCATGTGTTGCTAGGACGTCATGGAGATGTTTTTTTTAATTATCTTATAGGTTCTCTGAGTGTCCTGGTGATGTACATCATAATGTGAAATACATTTGCCTTTGTTTTTAGTGTAGTTATACAGTTTTTAAAGTTAATCATTAATGTTGTGCTAATTGGAGAAAAAATTATTATTTTGTCGTGTTTATCGTTATGTTGTGTTCTTATTATTTTTTATTGTTGTCGTTTTTGTCTTGTTTGAGATTACTGATTATGGAACTTATATATATATATATATATATATATATATATATATATATATATATATATATATATATATATATATATATATATATATATATATATATATATATATATATATATATATATATATATATATATATATATATATATATATATATATATATATATATATATATATATATATATATATATATATATATATATATATATATATATATATATATATATATATATATATATGTATATATATATATATATATATATATATATATATATATATATATATATATATATATATATATATATATATATATATATATATATATATATATATATATATATATATATATATAGATATATAATTCTTTCTTCATAAATATTATCTATATTTAATGTCTCCTGAATAAATACTCCATCGTTTGTGATTGTATTTGTGGCTGTGCATGATCTGGTATATATATATATATATATATATATATATATATATATATATATATATATATATATATATATATATATATATATATATATATATATATATATATATAAAACCATAATGGTATGAGTCATGTTTACGTGAAGGTTTAAGTAAGTTTTGCATGACGTTTTGTATCTGTATAAAAGTACCTTGTCGCTTGAATGAGAAGGTGACAAAGTGGAATTTATCGTTACTTTTGTTATTATTGTTTGTTATTATTATTATTATTATTATTATTATTATTATTATTATTATTATTATTATTATTATTATTATTATTATTATTTTCATTATTATTATTTTTATTATTATTATTATTATTATTATTATTATTATTATTATTATTATTATTATTATTATTATTAGCATTATTATTATTATTATTATTATTATTATTATTATTATTATTATTATTATTATTATTATTACTAGTAGTAGTAGTAGTAGTAGTAGTAGTAGTAGTAGTAGTAGTAGTAGTATTGCAGTTTTTGGGGGTTTTGAGTAATATTTGATGTATGAGTGTTCAGTGTGCCTTTCTAATGTACTTTATGTATAGCAATTTCTTTTGTAGCTTTAAGGGTGTGTATGTATGTATATATATATATATATATATATATATATATATATATATATATATATATATATATATATATATATATATGTGTGTGTGTGTGATTACGTAATTGTGATTACCTAATTGTGTTTGCGGGAAAGAGCCCAAAGCTCGTATCTTCCCGTCTCCTGATCGGTTCCATTTTTAGACTTAGTGATACTTATCATACCTGTCCTTAAAACTATGGATTGAGGTAGCATTAACTACCTCCTCGCTTAGCGAATTCCAATTATCAACTACTCTTACACTGAAAAAGTATTTCCTTACATCCTGCAAACAAGTTTTCTTCCGAAGCTTCAAACTATGACCTCTAGTTCTAGAGCCAGCCATATCGAAATATCGATCCCTATCCACTCTATCATAACCATGAAGGAATTTAAAGACTGTCACCATATCCCCCCTTACTCTTCTAGCTTCGAGTGATGGCAAGTCTAATTCCCTCAGCCTCTCATCATAACCGAGATTGCGTATTTCTGGCACCAGTTTCGTGGCATGTCTTTGAACTTTTTCAAGCTTAGCTATGTGCTTTTTCAAGTGCGGATTCCAAAAGGGGGCTGCATATTCGAGTTTTGGCCTCACATAGGTTACATAAATATTTCTGAACATTTCCTTGTCCATGTGCCTGAAGGCTACCCTTACATTTGATAAGAATGCATATGCTGCCCTTACTACGCCATTTATATGTATTTCTGGAGACAAATCTGCCAATATGTTTACTCCTAGATCTCTCTCATTTTCTGTCTCCTGAAGTTGTACTCCAGCCACCGAGTAGTCAAGCTTGGGCCTTCTTGCACTTGTACCCATTCTCATTACCTTACATTTTGAGGTATTGAATTTCATTAGCCACTTTTCTGACCACTCATGCAGATTATTTAGATCCTCCTGAAGTTCTCTACCATTGTTCTCGTTTTTTACTTTCTTCACAATCTTTGCATCATCTGCAAACATATTCATGAATGAATTTACAGACTCTGGTAGGTCATTTACATATACAAGGAACAAAAGTGGCCCTAAAACTGAACCCTGTGGAACTCCACTACTAACTCTTCTCCATTCAGACACTGAGTGTCTTACTCTAACCCTCTGTTCCCTTCCTTCTAAGTAAGTTTTTATCCATTCCAAGACATTTCCACCTATTCTAGCCATTGATTGCAGCTTCCTAATAAGTCTCCCATGTGGAACAGTGTCAAACGCTTTCTGGAAGTCTAGGAATATGCAATCTGCCCAGCCCTCTCTTTCCTGTAAGATTTGGCTTACCTCATCATAAAATTCTAATAAGTTTGTTACTGTTGATCTTCCTTCTCTGAAGCCATGTTGCCTCACTGACAAAAAGTTGAAGGATTCCAAGTGAAGAGAGATATGTTTCCTTAGTAGTTTCTCCATAAGTTTGCAAACTATGCTGGTCAAGGAAACTGGTCTATAGTTCAGAGCCGTATCCCTCCTTCCCTTTTTGAAGATAGGTATCACATTTGCTTGTTTCCAGCATCTTGGAATCTCCCCCGACTCCAATGACTCCTTAAATATGATACTTAGTGCCACTGATATTGTGTTTGCGCATTTTTTAAGCACATGAGGGGATATGTCATCAGGACCTGTAGCTTTATGAACATCTAAATCCATCAGCGCTTTGCATACCTCTGTGGCTGTAAGGTTGATGTTCCCTAATACCGGCCCTTGAGCTTCTATCACTGCAATCTGAGGGGGTGGGGTATTTTCTACTGTAAATACTGACTGAAACTCCTTGTTCAATTCTTTGCAGATCTCTTCGTCCGTCTCAGTGATGCTTCCATCCGCTCTCTTTAGCCTTAAAACCTGTTCTTTTACCTTCAGTTTTCCTCTGATAAAGCTGTGGAAAAGCTTGGGATTTTCTTTAGCCTTCCTGGTGATGTCCCTCTCATAATCTTTCTCTGCCTCTCTCCTTTTACTTAGGTAGTCGTTTCTTGCTCTTTTGTAGGTTTGCCAGGCATTTATGTTTTTTCTCCTCCTATACCTTTTCCAGCATTTGTCTCTCCACTCCTTAGCTCTTTTACACCCATTATCGAACCATTTCTCTCTGGCATGAATTACACCTACTTTGGTGACAGGTATGCAGCAATCTACTATCTTCCCATATTTCTCACAAAAGATGTCATACATTTCTTGTACAGATTTGTTGTAAAATAAGGTTCTCCAGTCAATAACTGCAAAAAGCTCATTCATTTTGATGTAATCTCCTTTCTGATAGTTCCTCCTCATGTCCTCAGTGCCTCTACTCTCAGGGAGAATATCTTCAATGATATACTCCATCAACAACACACAGTGGTCACTCTTTCCAATTGGTGGTTCATACTCAATATTTTCAATATCCAACACATTATCTGTGAACACCAGATCAAGTAGTGATGGCTCATCCCCACCCCTGGCTCTTGTTGGTTCCATTACATGTTGGTGTAGGAAATTCCCTTGTACGCAATCTAGGAATCTTGCCCCAAAGGAGTCCTCACCACTGTGTGGGTCAAGATTTATCCAATCTATCTCTTTATGATTAAAGTCTCCCATAATCAAAATCCTACATTTTTTCTCCCGCGCCATGTTAACAACTGAGTTTATGACTTCAATCGTACCTATATGACTTTCCTCATAAATTTCAAGCCTATTTTGGTTCCTTGGTGGGTTGTATACAACAGTTATTATAATGCTCTCTGACCCAGTATTTATGCGAGCAACAAGAAATTCCCTGAACTCACTTTCTATAGCCAAGTTTATCTCTTCAACTTGAATCCTCTCACTTATGAGCAGTGCTATCCCTCCACCAGTCCTCTCAGATCTTTCGACCCTTAGTATTCTGAAGCCCTTAGGAAAAACTGTGACAGTGTTTATGTCCTCACTCAACTTAGTCTCTGTAATTGCTACTATATCTGCTTTACTGTTGTGAATCCTATCTTTTAATTCTACTGCCTTACCAGCTAATCCATCAGCATTTGTGTATAACAATCTTAATGAGGCCCCATCCCCTGATCTTCTGTCATTATCTTCTTTATCTCCCCTTTGTCTGGAAGTATTCCGTAACAAAAATTTTTCTTCTCTTCTTCATTTCTTTCATCATTTAACCTTCTTGCCTCTTGCAACAAGTTTTTGATCTTTCCCATCTCTTCCTGTGTTCTGTATCGTCTAATGAACACTTCTTTGCATTCTTGAAGGTCTTTTAGACTTTTTTTTCTCAACAATATTTCCCTACATGTCTCCCCTCTCTCAAAGGTTACTTTTGTCGGTCTCGGCTTTCCTTCCCTCGAATATTTACCTAGTTGGTGTATGTTTACAATATCCTCAGGACCACATACTACTCCAAGCTTTCTTATCAGGCCTACAACGTTAGCTTTATTTTCTTCCAAGTCTCCCCTGCCATGTTGGCTCCTGGGATTCACTTATGCCTGAGATTACCACTGTCTTCTCCTTATCAAGTGCCTGTCTGATGAGTGGGTTTGCCCTTTCCATCACAACGTCTTTCATTTTTTCGATTACTGTCTCTTTATAGTCAACTGTTTGTATGTTTTCCAGTGCCACCACCTTTACAGCCTCTTTTACTGCCACATTCCCCTTTAGTGCATCAGCAAAGGACGTTTTCATGGCATCATTTTCCATATTCAGCTCCTGGAACTCTTTTCTGAACTGTTCAATGTTTTCCTTAATCTGAACATTCCAAGCAGCAATCTCGTCTCTCTCAGAAGATAGCAGTGAACTAACATCTAATTCCTTTAGGTTGTCATTTAGCTGTTTGTTTTTATCTTCTTGATTAGAAATTCTAGATTCAAGTTGACTCTTTTCCCCTTCCAGCTTCTTTATTCTTTTTTCTAGTTCCTTTCTCTCCTGCCCTTGTGCTTTATTTGCTTCCTCCAAAGATCTTATTTGTTCTCTGAGTGTTTCATTCTCTTTCATTTCTCCATCCATATTCCGAATTTTATCATCAAGGCTTGTAACCATTTCCTCTAACTTCTTGATTCTCTGTTTAAGTCCTCTGATGACTACCCCTTCTCCCGACCCATGGGTGGGAGAGGTTTGGGACAGAGATGGCTTCATTTTTATGTTCTCCCTCTCACAGAATATAGAAAGAAGACGAGAAAGAGGAAAAAAAAAAAAGAAGAGAAAAACTTCTAATTTACCTTCACACAGAATTTTTATATCTCCATATAAGTGCTATTTAGTGACTCAGTTTGTCTCCCTTCTGGTAACACACATCTTAACTTAAAAACTTGACCATGGTAATTTAAGTATAAAAAGAAAAAGAAAAACAAAAGTCAAACCTGAAGGAAAATTCGAATTTGTGTTCGAGGTGGCACCCACCTGTTTCTGTTATATATTCTTCCTAACTGATAAACTGACTTGCTAACCAAGATATGTTATCACGGGATTTAGACTTTACATTTAACTCAATATATATACAAAATAACAAAATAGCAAACGAGAAAGCTAAAAGAAAAGCAAAAAAACAAATGAAGAAAATAGGACTGCTGTACTACTTGGCAACTTAACTCAGTACTGTTGACAGGTGGGTATTTGGTAATTTTTTTTTCTTTTATTATTCAATTTTTTCGTGTATCAAACTAACTAACTAGTTAATATAAATGGGAAGGATACTGTTTTTAACAATATATAGAACCACAGGATCAGGTAAAACGGCTTAAGAGCTTTCCCCAGTTTACACAAAAAATTAGGTAATGTGGTGTGAGGCTCCACGTCTGGCAACTCTTCTAGATTTCCCTCAAGGCAGAATCTGGACGGCAGCTTCTCTCTCTTCCTCACGAAAAAGTTCTCAATTTTTTTCCTTTAATATGAACAGTCTCGTCTTACAACAAATATTAGTTTTTGTACTCACAATACTCTGCAGGATTTCAGATTTTTGGAAATTATGGTAAAGTTTTCCACTAAGCACTTTAGTCACTCGAAACAGTTTAAATTTTAAGAGGAGCAATTCCGTGTGTCACTGAACGCGCGGTGTGTGTGTGTGTGTGTGTGTGTGTGTGTGTGTGTGTGTATGTGTGTGTGTGTGTGTGTGTGTGTGTGTGTGTGTGTGTGTGTGTGTGTGTGAGTGAGAGTGTGATTACCTAATTGTGCTTACGGGAAAGATATATATATATATATATATATATATATATATATATATATATATATATATATATATATATATCCCAATCTAATTCGGGACCTACAATAAGCACATTACCATATGTGAAAACATGAATAATTTTTGGTCCTGAATGAGATTGGGCGTTAAAGTAAATGCGAAAACGAAATCACAACTTAGGTTAGGGAAAGTTGTAATATGAAGATAGTGACATTCAGATAGAATGCGTTCATTCCTAGTATAGAAGATATAAGCTGTGAGGACTGTTTCCCTCTTAGACCTTCTGTGGTATAGTTGGTAGCGCCTTGGCTTAGTAATTATATGTCCTAGGTTCAAGTCCCGGTCGGAGTAAAAATTAGTCATGTTTTCACATTTGGTAATGTGCTTATTTGGTTATTGTTGGTCCCAAATGAGATTGGGAGTTAAATTAAATGCGAAAACGAAACCACGAACGAAGTTAGGGGAAACTGTAATATATATATATATATATATATATATATATA
>JAXCGZ010007557.1:105000-130000 GCA_037179515.1 Halocaridina rubra | reverse complement strand
GTGAATATTTGATTCAGAACAATATATTTTCATAATATTATTTTTATTAAAAAACCATGTTACATCTACGGTAAAATAAGGTCCCGGACGGGGATTCTGAATACAGTACATTCATAAAAAAAAAAAAAAATGGTTTTCATTAAAAAGGAAAAAAAAGAAAAGATTACCTACTTTGTTTTCTTAAGGTCCTGGGTGTGTATTTTTATATAATATACAATTATATCAAAATCCATTGATGTATTAAAAAAATAATTGATTCATTGATGTACAAATTATATCAATGTAGCATAACATATATATATATATATATATATATATATATATATATATATATATATATATATATATATATATATATATATATATATATATATATATATATATATATATATATATATATATATATATATATATATATATATATATATATATATATCGGTAAAATTGCAAAATTACGATTTTTTTTTATTTCATAAATAATTTCATTAAAAAAATATGAACATATAGAAATAACAATATCGCAATTCGATTAACAGAAAAATGTGCAAATAAGAAATATAGATTATCGTTTATTTTATCATCTCTGGATCTCTCTTGTTACAAAACGGTTCGAATGACAATGGTTCTTAGCCGCCTACCAACGGAGGGTTTTGCTTAGCAACTGTGGGACTAAATATAAAAGTGGTCTAAAAGGTACAGCCATTCTCTCTCTCTCTCTCTCTCTCTCTCTCTCTCTCTCTCTCTCTCTCTCTCTCTCTCTCTCTCTCTCTCTCTCTCTCTCTCTCTCTCTCTCTCTCTCTCTCTCTCCACCAATTTATTCCAGCTCGTATACCTTCCACCTGTCACTACTGTGCAATAAAAAAAAAGAGAAGTCTTGTTTGACAACCATCCTTCTATGGTTTGAAATCAACTATTTGATTTCAATAAAGAAAACGTAGTGTAAATGCCTTCTCTTAAACGTCCTTAATTATAATTATTACATATAATATCCTTTCGATGCCTTACTCTGTTTTTACACAACGACGTCTATTGTTTATAATAGGAGTTTCTAACCTTTCATATACTCCATACCCATGGGAAATAATTTTTTATTGTAGGCCGCCTTAAATAGAGTAATATCATAATTGAATAAGAAGCTTAATTTCCGGCAGTTGGCATAGTAATGACTCGTTTCTCATCACTCAAAATACACTAGGTACTCTTTGCTGCTTCCCCTGGAATTCCATCTGGCGCACATATCGCACCCCAGGTTGGGAACCCCTGATCCATAACGACATCTATTCTCTCGGAGTGATATTTAAGGATGGAAAATTGCCCCAGATGGCTCTGCAGGTGTAGAGACGAGTGTGGGCGTCCGTGGGTGGGTCTTTTAGAAGGACACGCCCATGCCCACACACCCAAACCCACACGTAGAACAGGGTAGAGAGTTACTGCACAAACTGGTTTTCAAACAGAAGAATAATGTATAAAATGAGAAAAAATACGTGAAGTTATACAACTCTGTCTTTTGCTTTCATCTGGTTACTTATTGTAGAAAGTAAAATGAAGGAAGTTATACAATGGTATCTTAAGCTTTCATCAACTCTCACTTATAAGAAGTAGCGTAATAACAGTTATATTGAAGTGAAGAGTCTATTTTCGGAGGGGAAAAGAGAAAATTTTCATGTTTTCATCTACAGTATAATCTATTAAGTGGTGCATAGTAAGAACAGTTATAATAAGCTGTGGAAAGCGATACTTTCGAAAAGGAAGACAGAAATTACTTTTTTATTTTGGTTGGGCGTTGTTATAGACGTGTTGCTTGTGTCAAATACAATGGAAGAGAGAGAGAGAGAGAGAGAGAGAGAGAGAGAGAGAGAGAGAGAGAGAGAGAGAGAGAGAGAGAGAGAGAGAGAGAAAATGTGTACAGTTATCTTAATAGAATAATATCAACATAATGTAAACGTAATTTACGGCTCTCACTCGATATTGGTAAATAAAATAATTTTTCATGAGTTAAAATTATGCCTCATTGTACGTCTTCCCAGTACGTCGATCTCATTTTTTTTTACCTTTTTAGTTCAAAGTTCGTTCATGTGTCGTCTTGAACTCTTCTCTCGATTCATTTTCTTAATATCAGATATGTACTCCAGAGTAGTTTTTCTCAATCTCAACTCTTGGTTTGGACAGTAAAGTTTTACGGCCGGATGCCCTTTCTAACGCCAACCTTCATCTTTTATCTGGATTTGGGATCGGCACGAGATTGTTTTGACATGCACCTCCAAGTGGCTAGTTAAAAGCAGTGACCTCTCGTGAAAATGGGAGTAAGATGCAGGAAAAGAAGAGTTATATGTCACAGTCTGAAGGTGTTCTGGTTCGAAGACATAAGTATGTGTAAATTGTATCATATTATTGGAACGCGTCTTTGTAGTAAAAGATTCTTGCTATTTTTTTTTTCTTGTAGAAAACGTAAATGTTACTGTTGCCCCTCCTAACACTTACCCTATACGTTGATCAGGGCTTAGGACCAGAACCGAGTTGAGATGGCATTATTCTAATATTAAAGCTCCCTTTATGGTGTTCACTGTTATCTTTTATTCATTTTGTCTGTAGTCGGTGCAATTTTTATTATATTCTTTCTTTTTCATTTATTAATTATCTATAAATATTAAGTAATTTAACTGTTTACTTATTTATTCGTTTATTTACTGACCTATTCACTTATTGTGTGTGTGTGTGTGTGTGTGTGTGTGTGTGTGTGTGTGTGTGTGTGTGTGTGTGTGTGTGTGTGTGTGTGTGTGTGGTGTGTGTGGGTTGGCCTATCTGAGAGTAAGAGTGAGGCGAAGGTCAGCCTCACTCAGCCTGAAGGGCATTTACATACACACACGTTCTGGCAAATTATTCTGCCATAATAGGTCGCTTCGAATAGGCCTCTTCTGAGGAACCTTTTCCTTCTCCCCCTTCCTCAGGCGGAATCGCTCTTGCCTGTGACTTTTCAGATTTTGCTTCAAGCAATGCTCATGGTATCAGCTTGAATATATCACTTAGTTGATGGTGCATTTTTTTATGGGTGTGACACCGGGACAGGCAAAAATAAAAACCTGCCCTCATCAATGCATAATTATTATGCCATACTAGTCGCTTCCAAAAGGCCTTGTAAGGAAGTTTTTCATTTTGACCTTTCTCCAGCGTCTGATTCTGTTGTGCCTACTCGTGGAATTTTAATTCAAGCGTTGATCAAGTTATCAGCTTGAAATTGCCCAACTAACTTGTGGGCGACCAAAGCCTTGTGGGGGGGGGGCTGTAGTGACCTTATAGCCCCAAGGAGCTAAGAGAAGTGATTGGGATGAATCGGCTTATGATGAATGTATATGCTCTGACTCGGCCTCTCATTTTGTGGTATCAATAGTAAGTTTGTCTTTGATGTTAAGAGCATTATCTTAGGTAAGGACCTGTAAAATATGCTTACTGATGTGATAACTCATTTATTCTTTAATATAATATTAAGTAAGAGTCTGTGACCCGATTTCTTAAACAATGTAAACCTAGGATGTCATATTGTTAGGGATCCTAGCCATACATAGAACCGTGTCAGATGCGTTTATAAAATCCATTTGTGTGTCTAGCTAACTAAGAATATGGTATCCTAGGTTTACACTGTTTAAGATATCGGGCCTAAATCTACTCGATAAGGTATTCTATACTTGTCCTGATAAAAATATGAAAATGCTTTTTTTGGCACCGATTTATTTAATGTCTTGAAGTCCTGAATCTCTTGATAAAAATGTAAAAATATTCTTAATTTCCTTTCCACGACTTCGAGGTATTTTGGTCTTGGAACTCTGCGTCTCTTGATAATAAGAAAAACTTAGCTTTCTGTCCATCACGTCAGTGTACTTGTATATCCTGATGCTCTACATCTTTTGATAATATTATTTAAAAAAAAAAGATATGTTGATTCCTATCTATGCTATCGGAGTAATTTAAGTCAGTTTCTTGTCTTTAAACTCTTCTTCTCATGATTAAAGATAAAACTCAACTCTCTATCGAACTCTTTTTGTTTTCTACAGCTCTAATTCATATTGACAAGTATATATATATATATATATATATATATATATATATATATATATATATATATATATATATATATATATATATATATATATATATATATATATATATATGCAATTTCCTTCCTTCGAGTAACATCGAGGTATTGATATGACCTGAAGCTCTGCATCTCTTGACAGAAATAAAGAGACATGCCTTTCCATCCGTAATATGGAACTGTTTTTATATATTTTCTTCCTACGTCTCATTGACTGAGCCAGACATGCATATCTTAAAAACCTTAGAACAGATTTCCAAGGTTTCTTTTTTGCATATCTATGTTATTTACATATTGTACAGTATGCACAAATCACGCCCACAGGTACACTCACCCCGACGCCCAATTTGACATTCAGCTGCACCTCCACATGCAATTTTAGAAAACGCTTCCAGTGCCGTCCGTGGGTACCTTACCTTTTTTAAAACCTCTCAGTCACATCTAAAGGGGGGTTTACACGGTCAAACGGTTCGTCGAACGCGGTTCGACAGACAAGTGTTTGAAGTGATGTTCGAACGTTTGAACATCACTTCAAACACTTGTCTGTCGAACCGCGTTCGACGAACCGTTTGACCGTGTAAACCCCCCTTAACACTTAGAAGACACGCTCACGCCCTCCCCAGGGCCATGAAAACTCTCACTTTCCAACGCCTACACACGCCCTTGTCCCGTTATCACTTTATGTACCTTTAAGCCCTGGTTATGGTTGGTTGCATTGAAAGGAAATCGTTAGCACGTGTATA
This sequence comes from Halocaridina rubra, assembly GCA_037179515.1. NCBI lineage: Eukaryota > Metazoa > Arthropoda > Malacostraca > Decapoda > Atyidae > Halocaridina > Halocaridina rubra. The sequence continues at coordinate 125,167 of JAXCGZ010007557.1, read as the reverse complement.
TTCTTAACTTGTAAGTCTCCATTTTCCTTATTAAATTTATTTAGCTTCATGCTGTGTGTCTTTTCTTCATCAATTGTCACTGTGTCAGATTTGATTTGTCTTAAGTATGTCGTAGAATTGGTTTTTTGTGTCTTTTCTTGTCTACTTTTCGTGTTTCAGATTAGGTTTTGTTAGTCTTGAGTGCGTCGTAAGTTTGTGTCTGGAGTGTGTTCTGTATTCCTATTAGTATTTCAAATTAGGTTTCGTCTGTCTTAAATATGTGACGTGTCTTTTATTACATTTTATATTTCAGATAAGATTTCGTGTGTCTTAAATGTGGTGTTTTATGCCCACTGTTTGTATATCTTTTTGGAATACCTATACTGTATTTGTTAGTTAAACACATATAGTCTCTTGGTACAATAAGTTTGTAAACCTATTTAGCTTCATTGGGGCATTTTCGAAACACACACACACTAATAGTTGCGATTTGCTTTATTATTATTATTATTATTATTATTATTATTATTATTATTATTATTATTATCATTATTATTATTATTATTATTATTATTTTATTATCTATTATTATTATTATTATTATTATTATTATTATTATTATTATTATTATTATTATTATCATATCTATTATTATTATCATTATTATTGTTATTATTATTATTATTATTATTAGTATTATTATTATTATTATTATTATTATTATTATTTAAGTAAGTTTTGCACTGAGCATCGCAGAGGGGATTCGTATCATCCGTGTAGGAAACCCAGATACTTAATTCGGAAGGAAGGAATTACAGTGTAAATGTAAAAAAGTAGATAAAATATATGATACGATAAATATGGATGAAATCTGACAGTATCAAGCATTCCTAGGTGTACCGCAGTTCAAGCATGTGTATGCATGTGCTTGTGCCTGAACCCATGGTTAAGTTGATTCCGACAGTGATACACGATATTTACTTATGAAGTCAATATGACAGCTAAGTTGACAAGCGCTAGCGGAAATGTATCGTCTGAGTTCCTTTAAGACTACTGCTTCTGACAGCATGGGACCAATCCAATGATGTGGTCATCATGTCTTTTAAAATACTTGGGGACACCAAACATACATACATACATACATACATACATACATACATACATACATACATACATACATACATACATACATACATACATACATATAAATACGACAGCCGAAATTCCCCTTGCAAGAGGGTGGTCTATAGTCAAGGTACACTGGTTTTCACCAGGGAGCCATTTAATCCCCATATCACCCATATTACTCATTGGGGATAAAAGACCATCAAACTCTCATTCCCCCCATCACCACCACCGCGCTGCTTGGGTCACCCACAGGGCAAGTGGATAAAATTCAATTGCCGTGAAGCTCAACCGGGGACATAATTTTTATTTTATATGCGTCACTGGAGTTCCTTAAAGGCTCTTTCTCACTGCAGTGAAACAGTCCGTTCGTCCTACACGCGGTGTTGAAGGTGAACCTGACAATTGGTTAACTGTTTTAGAGCTTCGCACGCCCGAACGCGGGAGTGGTGAGGTGTAGAACATATAGGAAGTGATATTGGTGATATTTGCTTAAGGGAGTGGATGAAATGGATTCCCAGCTAATATAAGTAACATATTAAATGGGCAATATTTGTTAAATTAGGATATTTGCTTAATTAACAGGGCAATACAAGAGTCAAACACTCATCTGGTGATATATTTGACTTACTGTACCAACAGTCAATCAGAAAGGCAGTCAGACAGTCATCTGGTAATATTTCTGGCAGACTGTAAAAAGGAACCTGTATTATAGCAGATTACTAAACTGTCAGATAGTCAACTGGTAATATATTTTACATTTTGTAAAATCAGCCATGTAGAATAGCCGAGTCATACAAGAGGGATGCCATCCATTGGTATTATTTCTAATAGATTATACAAGCAATCTGTCAAATGGCAAACTAATGTAAGGGTTAGACACTTCACACATATACTTAGAGGCAGTTAGAAATTTTAAAAGCTATAATTTTAATACATTCTCAAGAGAAAACAAGAAGTAAGGCTGCATTTACTGCGCTTGCATGCAATTAACAAAGCAGTTTACTTAATTGCATTAATTGGTATAGATGAGTCACAGGCTTATTGACGGATGACGTTACGCAGATTAGCATTGTTAGGAATATGTGTCATAATAATAATAATAATAATAATAATAATAATAATAATAATAATAATAATAATAATAATAATAATAATGATAATAATAATAATAATAATAATAATAATAATAATAATAATAATAATAATAATAATAATGAAAATAATAAAATAATTATAATAATAATAATAATAATAATAATAATAATAATAATAATAATAATAATAATAATAATAATAATAATAATAATAATAATAATAATAATAATAATGAAGAAGAAGAAGAAGAAGAAGAAATAAAAATATAATCATGCGAAAGTAGCTTTAATTAGAATTTTGGCCATGGGATGAAAGTGAGCATAATTTTACCAAATTCGTGTGGTGGATTCGTTTAAGTATTTGTTATAATTTGTTGTAATCGATCATAAAATATGCGGACTAATGTATTCTTGTTCATATATCTTTAATCTTTTTCTGAGACCATAAAGAGGGTACAGGGCGGCAGGACAACATGAAGGGCACTTATTCAAGGTTGTCAAATGTACCGATTGTCCTCAATCGCATTAGATATATTACTGATCTAATAAAACAAAGGGTTTTGTTTCTGTATATTCTCTCTCTCTCTCTCTCTCTCTCTCTCTCTCTCTCTCTCTCTCTCTCTCTCTCTCTCTCTCTCTCTCTCTCTCTCTCTCTCTCTCTCTCTCTCTCTCTCGTACCAGTATTATAATATCACTTTAATCACAGGTAGACTCACTCAAAGAATTCTTGTTGAATTCTACCTTGCATTTCATCAATATGACTTCCAAAAGTTGTCGTAATTACTGCTCCGATAGATTAATATTAGAGCATTAATGTGTATTTCAGGTATCAGCTTTATTCCTCTGTATATCTAAATGCTCTTTTAAGCGTGTTCTTTATCCCAGAGACAGATATTTTCTTTTTCCTTTACTGCCATCGTTTATGGGGTTTATGCTGTTGTTTCTTCCTCACACCATGCACTCCTTGGGAATCCTTGGCTTTTCCATGTTGTAAGTGCAGTGTGTGGTTGGGTCAGATGACTTGCACCTTCGATATGAAATTGCCTCTGCTTTAATGAAGTTTTATTATTATTATTATTATTATTATTATTATTATTATTATTATTATTATTATTATTATTATTATTATTATTATTATTATTATTATTATTATTATTATTCAGTGAGAATATTAGATCTGTTGTAGTGCACAGGTTTCTTTTTCATGGGAAACGTTCTCGATAGTATATTCTCACTTTATCACTCCCCTTTGAACAGGACTCGTGACCTGACCTGACCTGACATGACCAAGCTTCCTTTCCTGTATATATCTGGAGAAGAATAAAAAGAAATGCGTTTTAGGTAATTAGATAATATGAGGTCCATTCGTCATATTAAAGCGATATAAAAGCACCCAACTTTGCCAGCAAATATCGTAATAAATATGTAGTAATATAATCATAGATTATCTGAGAAAATTGGCTTGATTGTATTAATTGGTAATCAGAATCAAATAATATTTCTGTATCAGAAGACGCGTGTACAGATAAGTAGCCTGAGTGGAACTGACCATAACATGCCAGAATAAAAGGAAATTCAGTGAAATAAAAATAAAGAAATAAAAAGGTTTTCTAGTTTATAATCCCAGTTAACGATGAGGGCGAGAGCTTATACCATTGTGCTACAGTATTGTGAAGAGCATTACAATTGCGTTATAAAGGAAGTATTATATTACATCCGGTAGTTGGACGTTGTCGAACGATTAAATATCGACAAATTAAACTTAACCGAACTTAATTTAATCTTTTTTGACACAAAGTCTTTTCGACATTTTATTTCAACCACTGTGTGAGAAGGGCAGCCCAACCTGGTTCTGGTCCCAATTCCTGATTAGCGGAGAAAGTTGCTTAAGTTAGAACAGTCGACCGAGATACTTTGAGCTAAATATTGCACATAGCGCGCGCACTTATATTTCATATTATGTAAATATAATACAGACATATGTAGAACTATTTTGGAACCCTTGATCTAAAAAATTTGTATTAATCCGGCCATTTGGGGAGAAAGCCAATTGAACTCGGTGCCTCTCCTAAGCCCGGATCAATGGAAAGTGTGGGTATCAGGATAGGATCACACCATAAGACTTTTAGAAAACTAGCGCTAGACTTAATAAGGCAGTGAGCAATATCGTCCTCGTCGTAACATGGTAAAATCTGGTGACTTATTTTCGATATCACACAACATGTGGAGAGAGAGAGAGAGAGAGAGAGAGAGAGAGAGAGAGAGAGAGAGAGAGAGAGAGAGAGAGAGTAATAATTATAGATGTCATTTGCTGCAGTCTCGCGGGGTCGCTGTAATTCACAAACCTCTATGAGAATAGTGTTTCGTTTTGACATTTCGGTTTTACAGTCAGATGTCTTTCGTAAAACCAAATTTCTCTATCGATCAGGACATGTGATCGGTTCCGAGTTGAGTAATCGTTGCTCCCCCAGTAGCATTTTTGTAACAAATATTAATGTAATTTGATCAACATTGCCATGATATTGATCTTCTTCTTCTTCTTCTTCTTCTTCTTCTTCTTCTTCTTCTTCTTCTTCTTCTTCTTCTTCTTCTTCTTTTCCCCAGGTGTTTCCTGCTTTTATATATGGTGTGTTCTTTCAGATGAACCATCTGCAATATAGCTCTGCTGTTAGCATCTGCTCTTGTTAATATCCTTTTAAGTTTTGACAGTAAGTAAAACTTGAAACCGATCGGGAGACGAGGAAGCTACGCGCTTAGGGCTCTTTTCCGCAAGCACAAATAGGTAACTACAAATCGGTAGCAATACACAGTCGATCCCTCTCTTCTTCGGCCTCCCTCTTCGTCTTCTTCATCCTTGTGCTTCCATCTCCATTATCCTGTCTCCAACAAGCTCCTCTTCCTTTCTTTATATCAGCGAAGCGTGTATTTTCTCGATCACGTTGCGCGGTAGTTACCTAAAACGAGCTCATTATAATTGGTGATCACTGATAGGGTGCTGTCAATTAAGAGGAGCAATAACAGCTCTGAATAAATTGTACTGAAGGAACTCAGTGACCTCTAAAGCAAGGACAAAGGCGCTGTCGTTTAGGTTTCTGAGGACTTTGAGAGAAAGAGACCTGTTAAAGTGCTCCGCCCTTGCATTTTAGGAATCATCTCGGCAAGGTACTAACTTATTTTTACATTTGTTTTATGCCTTTTGGACTGTTGCAATCAGCATAATACTTCTGATCTTATCATCATATTGTTCTTATTTTATCTCTCTATATATTTCACTACTTCCGTGTGGAGTCCGTGTTTCTCACAGTTCTTCTCCACCAAGCTTGATGATCACATGCGTCGTCCAATGACAGCTGTTTATCGCAGTCTATCCACCTCCTCTTCAGTATATCTCTCCTACTCCTACCTTGTATGATATCGTTGTATCACAAGTGGCAAATAGAACTGACCATCTGTCGTAGTTAAAGAAATACTATACAGACATGGAACCTCTTAAGTGGCATATTATAGATATGATTTAGAAACATATTCAAGTGAGACGTAGAGGAGTATCACTGTGCATTTTGATATATTACTCCAGCCGCTGATGGGACATGCCCTGCGAAATAGAAGCAATTGGTGTCTGGAGAGGTATTAGGTCTTAAAAATCTGAGCTAGATATCATGCACTCGGAATAGCTACCCAATATAAATGCAGGGAAAATAACTGCTGATTCAAAAAAATTGAAATTTGATAGGTTTGATGTGTGTTTGGAATATCAGATCCTCAGATCAGAAATATCCTCACATAATGTCTGTTACATTATAGATTTCTAAGTACCTAAATTTATAGTATCCTTAAAAACTCTAAAAGTATCCTACGGACTAGCTTCATAGTACACATGTGAAGCATTGCCAGACATTTTAAGGTAATATTTTTAAGGAGCAGTCCAAAGGAAATATGTAAATCACTGGAAATTAACCAAGGACAAGACTTTAGAAACGTGTAAAGCACTGACAAACATTTTATATTAACAAACCTAAAGAACAAGTAGTTCTTATGATATATTCGTATATGATCACTTCAAAATCACCTAAATTCAAAACTTCACATGGAACATAGAAAACATTGAATTTAAAATTTATCCAAGGGCAGAGAATTCATAAAAAATATATGTCACTGAGAATTTCCTAATACTAAAAACGTCACAGGAAACATGACACATTACCCCGCGATTAAGGACAAGACTGCATAGAAAATATTTAATCCACTGTAAGTGTGCCAAGGACAAAACTTCACAGGAAACATGTAAAATACGTCCTAAGTTAAAATATCAAAAGGAGAAGATTTTATAGGAAACCAGGAAAACCACTGAAAAAATTAAGGACAAGAAAGCATAAAAAAAGAATGTGTAGAGCACTCATAGACATCTAAAGTTACCATTTTCAAATGACAAGAGTTTATGGAAAACATGTTAGTCAGTGCAATGACAAGACGGCATAAGAAGCTTGTAAAGCACTGAAAGACATCCTAAATTGAAATTTCATGCAGACGAAAAGTTCAAAGGAGGTATATATACCACTGGAGCTTTCCTAAGGACAAGACTTCACAGGAAACATGTAAAACAGACAGATATCTTAGATTGAAATTTACAAAGGACATGATATCAGAAGAAATATGTAAGCTTTAACAGTCATCTTAAATTAGAAGTTCCAACTTCAAGAGTTCATATGCAGACACATATTAAGTTAAAGTTCCTAAAAGAACAAGAGTTAGAGGAAACATATAAACCACTAACTATCTCTTATGAACAAAACTTCGCCGGAAACATGTAAAGCACTAACAGGACAGTTTGGAGACCTGCCTAGTCCTTGACTAGTTCATTAAGCAACATAGTATATCTTCTTTCGACTCCCACACATACCTGAACACACGCACATTTGACGCCCCCGTGTTTGTGTCTCAAACTAATCATTTGTTTGACCTAAGCGTAAGAAAAAATTATTGCAATAAGAAATAAATAATGTTCATAGATTCTTTCCATAAAATATGGTCTGACAAGGTTACCAGATACTTCAAATATGTCTCTCGATCATTGTTCCTGTTTTCTCTATTTTAGAATGGCTATTTTTATATATATATATATATATATATATATATATATATATATATATATATATATATATATATATATATATATATATATATAATTGATAGTTGTATATCATAAGGTTTACTTTTTATATTGAATGAAAGACTAGCCTGATTTATATATATATATATATATATATATATATATATATATATATATATATATATATATATATATATATATATATATATATATATTGTCGTAGGACTTTTGGGACTCGCCATCTGGCGTATCTCATATCTCAAGAGGGTGAGAGATATAAACCAGTCCTTTATTCCCCATACAAGCCACGCCCCTGCCCTTGGGGTATTTCAAGAACCACCCAGGGCAGGCACGGTGAGTTGAGTTAGAGACCGGGCCTTGCCAGCAGCAGAGTTAACACAGTACAGCTGAGTTAGCCTCCCCCCCTTCGGGGGTGGGACTCAGGAATTAGTCGTGACAGGAACTGTAGTAATAGGAGCTCTGAGTACATAGATGTTAAAATAAGAATAAACTATGAATAAGAAGATGTCTTTCACCAACCACGCTACCATAATTATAAATATAGAACGTAGAGGAAGAAATGCCCCACGTCAGTGGTGACACTCGGTGGGATACTATCGTACAAATTGGTATCAGAAGAGGGGGATAATAAAAGAAGCATTACGTCAGTGGTGGACAGCTCGGGATCAATCCACGCCGACACTTTACCGAAGAGAAAGAAGAAAAAAAAAATAGAAGTATAAAAAAATATATAGCATCTATGGAAGAAAAGTACAAGTGAAGAAACTTCAAGACGCTTACCAGCAGTGAGAGAGTGACGCCGAGAAAGTCAGAGCTCCCCCTTCACTTACAGTATCATATTATGAGATCCAGCCACTCTCCCCCGCCTCCGTATTGGCAAGGCCCCTCCCCAGCAGTAAAAGTATCAACGAAAGTATTTATGGAAGATACCGTCGCACTGAGCCAAAGTGTGACCGCGGCATTGAGTGAAAATGCCCATTACAAGAAGTATAAGTTGCCGGATCCGACCAAGAAGATGGCGATTCGTCGATTTTACTCGAGAGATAGAGAATTGGACGGGAACCTCCAGCGCCCAGAAAGGAAAACCCCCTCCTTCCTTGCCTTCTGCCATGAAGTTTTTCAGGACCACCTCCTTAAAATAGCTAAGTACTTGTGATCTGTATCCAGTGAGTAATGGGACAATTAGTAAAAGAAATTGAGGTCGGTGGACGCCGCCATTTTATCTTGTAGTTATGCTTTGACTCAGCCAACCCGCCTATAAGGGGTGTGGCGCTTAATAAGTTGATAAAAGTAGAATTTCTGTACCCATTACTAACACGGATAATTTGTACTAATAGCTATAAGCAGTAATAAACTCCGTTTTTTGTTATAATTTGAGTAATGTAAAGAATTTGCGTTGGAAGTGTGTTCCATTTATTTGTATTAATGCTTAGATTGAATTTTAAGAACGCGAATGTATCGATTTTTAGTTGACAAATTTAACGCACGTGAAATCACTATTACAGTATATTAATTTCTTAAGTGTAAGAATTATAGTGAGTAATATACTTGAATCTGCTTTTAAGGTTTTACTTAGAACACGTGTGATTTTCGAGAAAGGAATGTGGAAGTGACCATTCGATCTCCCAACCTCGTTATTATGAATATGTAGTAATTGTACTGAGCCTTGATATTTTAAAGTACGTGTAAAATCATTTTTATATAAATTTCTTAAAGCGTAAGAAATAGAGTGTTAAGATTGCGCCTGTTTGCAAGGTTCTTTCTTTTTTGTTTGTTTTTTTTCCCCGCGGGAGTGATGTTTTAGCGAAAGAAAGACATAAATGACAGATCGTTCTTTTTGTGTTATGATGATGGGGAATTAATATTACGATACGTGTGTGGCATGTTTATTTTTGAAGAATAAGAAATTTCGTGATATTAGTTTAGAGATGAGTTTTTTTAATTTCGCGCTATGCAGGTGAAAGTAAGAGTAAATTAGAGTAGTTTGTGCTGTCCTAGAATAGGGAAGGTTTTTCATTGTCACCCAAACGTAGCTTCAAGGGAGTAGAATGTTTGTTTGTTCGTTAGAATGGGACCTAGGACTGGTGAGGCAGTCTGTGACCGCGCGGCCCACCCGAGATTTCACCTTTACTCTTCTTCAGAGAGACCGGGAAAGGAAAACCAACATGTTGTAAATAAAAGGGACTTTCACAGACAGAAAGGAGATGATTGTCTTGAAAGTGATGTAGCGAATGTGACAGCGAGTGAGTATGAATGACTGGGGGTATAATGGGGGGTTGCTCTAGGGGGTGAAATCGCGGAAAGCACCGTTAGGAAGCATGATTGGGGAGTCTGCGAGGATCGTTCCCCTGCTCCGCCAGGTCCTTCTGCATGCCATGTCAGAGTGTATTTATGGGAGGTGATGCGCTGTTGCAATATCTAGTGAGGGATATGTTTGAGAAAGTAATTCTCCACCTGCCCAGATATGGTTGAAATGCCAAGTTTGTTTTATTTTTGTTTTGTCCCCTACTCCGCCATTGAGATTATTATTCGATTTCCGAGAGATTCCAAGATAGATGTTACGTGATAAAGGACGTGAATCTATGAATGATTCTTTATTTTCTTTGCTAGCTGCAGTATATACATTATTTGTCTGAAGAGATATGTTAGATTGATAAAATAAAACTTTGCGAGTTTTAGCCATGATAATGTTTTATCAAAATTATTTCAGCTTGGTCATAAAGAAAGAGTGAGAGCTGACAATAAACGTAAGACTCTATCGATAGTCATTGCTAACGTTCATTTGTTTATTTATTCTATTATTAGAGATACTCTGCGACAATTTTTTATTTTCAGTACAAGTAAAAGACAGAGGCCCATCTCAGCTGACTTGTGAGTGGAAACCGCAACGTATTTCACGGTCGCCCAGTCTCTCTCTCTCTCTCTCTCTCTCTCTCTCTCTCCCTCTCTCTCTCTTTCCTACCTTTCACTCGACTCTGAGCCTGACAGAGGCTCCGTTCAATGCTAAAAGAACGTTGCTGTCTTTGATTTTTTTTGTGTGTTTTTTTCCAGCGAAGCTAGGCGATAATTGTGCCTACATTTTATTGCAGTCAATAGATTGTTGCATGCTGTTATTGCATAAATACTGATAAGACATCGGTAGTACCGCCATTTGCATAAATATTTTTGCCACATGTCGCAACTGTTTAGAGAATAGATAGAACTCCCATTGACAAATTGTGGAGCCAGCGAGTTGCCACTTATGCTCTATATATATACATTGATTATGACAGCAGGAATTTGAATGGTAAAAGAGACTGTGTTAGAATGAGCATTACTATCAAGTATAAGTATAGAACTCTGTTCTTACTTCTGAATGCCAGTCTCCATTGTATATATATTGATATTTCTGATTTAGTACATTTATTTTTATTGTTTATTATTCTTATTTTTAGATCATGATTATTAGTAATGTTGTTATGTTGACTGATATCGTTGCTATCTCTCAATGGCCTGTTGCTAATTATTATTTTTGAAATGAAATCAGCAGTAACTTGATGATTTGTATCTTTTATCTGAATTCATACTTGATGTTACTGTAGCCACCGCTAATAAGAATGTTTCTTTAGTGGCTTTTCTCAGCATTTAATGATTGTTCTTTTTGACATTTATAGTAGAGTAATGCTATGTAGCAGTTGCTAAGTCCTAAGTATCTTGGAATAATAATCTAGTTGTGTAGACACATACCTTCCATTACCACCCTATTCCTAGGCAGCCCCGACCTGCAAGTTCTAAAAGTCTTTAGATTTTGTCCGTCAGACAAGTCCCTAGTGCCCATTGAATAGAGATTGCAATCACTTGCAGTTGCAGGGGAGGCCAAGTATAGCCTCGATTACCAACGTATGGCCATTGTTGGTACCCTGAAGTCATAGGGAACCTTTCTTACAACTGTAGTAGTGACAGAGGTTCAAATTTTCATCCCGAGATCTGCTTCGAAGGTACGTGTGGATGGCCGTACGGAAGAGAATCGCTGTGACGTTGCAGGTCTCCTGCGTGGTGGTCTTAGTCAAGATCGGCCGAGGGCGGGACGAGGAAGCCGGGCTGGAAGGATTAGCGGATGGTACCAGTCCTTGTCCTTTTTGTTTTGCCTATCCGAGTAAAGGAGATATGGCAACAAACCTGGGCCTGCAGCAAGGACAGCGAGGGAGTGAAAAAAAAAAGAATCCCCGAGGGAAACCGTGGAATCGCACCTAGCAAGAATTCATGAGCAAGGGACAGAGAAAATGAAAGTCGTCCTGGACAGAGAAAACGAAAGTCGTCCTAGACAGAGGGAAAATAAAAGTCGTCCTAGACAGAGAAAACGAAAGTCGTCCTAGACAGGGAAATTAAAAGTCGTCCTGGACAGAGAAATTAAAAGTCGTCCTAGACAGGGAAAATAAAAGTCGTCCTAGACAGAGAAATTAAAAGTCGTCCTAGACAGGGAAAATAAAAGTCGTCCTAGACAGAGAAATTAAAAGTCGTCCTAAGACAGGGAGAACAGTCCTAAAAAAAAATAAAAGTTTTAAACTACTTTAAAAAACCATGTAATCTTGATGAAATCCCAGAAACAAGGAGATCCCCATACAGGTCATAACTGTAGTGAAAAGAGAGGAAAAGAAACACAGAAATATTTTAAAATATTTTAATAATACCTTTAGAAGCCACGTAAACGAGAAAGAAAAATAATCCCTATACATGTCCAAACTTTAGTGAAGAGAGAAAGAAGGGTATTTAAGAATCCCTTATTAGTTAATTAAAGTTACCCCCGTATTAGAACTGAAAAAAATGGGAAAGAAAATGTCCCCACCGTCTTTATCCACTGCTAAACGACAAAATATTTTTATTTTTATTTTTATTTTTTTTGTTTTTTTGTTTTACTAGCTTTAAGATAATTTTAAGCGAAAACTCAGAGTCTCCCTTAGATATAGTTTTGAATAAGTGCCGTTGATAAATTGTATGATTTGAACTAAGATTAATAAGTTGTTTTTCTGCTTAAATAATATTAGTGTTTTGTTTTAGCATTATTATTATTTGAATTATGATTTAATCTTTGTGTCCATTAAGTTCTCCTATCCATTGGTCTCTGAATAGTAATTGCATATTGAATAGTAAATGTTTCGACTTTACGCACAGTAAAACATGTTTTGTTTCAGGAGTAGTTTTAAGGCCAAATTTTAAAATAAATTAATGCCCATAGTAACAATAAGAGTAGAAATTATAAGATAAGGTTTCTTATAGAAATCACTATTGATGTTATGGTCTATTGCATTTTACATGTTTATACATGCTAATACTCTACTTAATTGTTTGCTAATGTTCTAAATGAGTCATAATTTTACTGTAATTAACTCAATTTTGTCTTTTAAAGAAACGAGAGAAGTAGATGAATTACTGTTTTGATTTAAACTGACTTTTGATCTTAATTAATGTTTGATATTAGTTACACACTGAAATTATACTATATATATATTATGTTTGTGTAATTTGTTTAGGGTTCATAGAAATAGGATTTCTTAGATGATAACTTAAATAATTCGGCCCCGTTTTTATTGTAAACAAATGTTAGTTAGGATGATGAAACTGAAATAAGAGATATTTCAGTGTGGTGGGGAGGGATGTCGTAGGACTTTTGGGACCCGGCATCTGGGGTATCTCATATCTCAAGAGGGTGAGAGATATAAACCAGTCCTTTATTCCCCATACAAGCCACGCCCCTGCCCTTGGGGTATTTCAAGAACCACCCAGGGCAGGCACAGTGAGTTGAGTTAGAGACTGGGCCTTGCCAGCAGCAGAGTAACACAGTACAGCTGAGTTAGCCTCCCCCTCTTGGGGGTAGGACTCAGGAATTAGTCGTAACAGGAACTGTAGTAATAGGAGCTCTGAGTACATAGATGTTAAAATAAGAATAAACTATGAATAAGAAGATGTCTTTCACCAACCACGCTACCATAATTATAAATATAGAACGTAGAGGAAGAAATGCCCCACGTCAGTGGTGACACTCGGTGGGATACTATCGTACAAATTGGTATCAGAAGAGGGGGATAATAAAAGAAGCATTACGTCAATATATATATATATATATATATATATATATATATATATATATATATATATATATATATATATATATATATATATATATATGCATTATTTGAGTTACTTGATATATCTGTTGATGACCAGTATACTTCGAGACTTAGATAAAGAAATATAGTGAAAATTAATAATAATAATAATAATAATAATAATGTCGTATGAATTTTGGACTTCCATTTGAATTCACACTTTGTAAGATGAATGGGTTATCTCACCGTTTGTCACCACTGACGTAATGTTATATTACTATGTTATAATTATTAGTACCTGACGGTTACAAGGTAAGAATGGACAAGCAGTACTTCCTTTGCTTATATTTATTCTAGAGTACAACACAACTTCGACACCTCAATGCCCCAATGCCCCCACCCTATGACTATCACAATCTATGATCTATTCGTGCCCCGGGCAAAGTTCTAACTAACTATCTCTGCCCTGGGTGGCTCTTGAAATACCCCCAGGGGCAGGGCGTGGCTTAACATCCAATCCTCCAATGAGATCAAGGGATATCTAGTCCTGCCAATCACCGCCAGGTTCAAAGTGGAATCCCACCTACTTCCGGGGAGGAGCTATTGGGCATCTCTCCAGGGCATATACCTACGTACGAAACACATGCTTATGTTTCTTGCGGTTTAGGAAATGGCTAACTTCCTGGCCTTTCCTGCCCTTCTCGATGCCAGATCCTAAGTCTCACGGTTCCGGTCATATATCTCCTTGACACTTTCTACAAACATTGTAATAAAATATCTGTGCCCTCGACCAACCGTTACCCCTCAAGATCTGTTACAAGTTTCAGATTCTGGCTTCAGCATGACGGACTGGCTTCAGCATGACGGAAGTCATACGACATCCCTCCCAACCAAAACTGAAATATCTCTTATTTCAGTCGAAGCATGGGCTAATTTTCCGGGAGCTCTTGGACATATCCTAGCTAACATGAGTTTACAATAGAAATGGGGCCGAATTATTTAAGCTATCTTCTAAGAATTCCTATTTCTATGAATCCTAAACAAATTACACCAACATAACATACATATAGTACTTTTACAGACAACTAGAGCATGCAGGGTCTATTTCCTTGTTGGAAATCTGTAATACAAACATATTCTTATATTTAAACAAACATGACTTTAAACAATATAATTCCAGTGTGAAACTAATATCAAACATTAATTAAGATCAAAAGTCAGTTTAAATCAAAACATTAATTCATCTACTTCTCTCGTTTCTTTAAAAGACAAAATTGAGTTAATTACAGTAGAATTATGACTCATTTAGAACATTAGCAAACAATTAAGTAGAGTATTAGCATGTATAAACATGAAAAATGATATAGACCATAACATCAACAGTAATTTCTATAAGAGACCTTACCTTCATAAATTCTATTCCTATCATTATTAGGGGCATTGATTTGTCTTAAAATTAAGCCTTAAAAACTACTCCTGAAACAAAACATGTTTTACTGTGTGTAAAGTCAAAACATTTATTGTCTTTATATGCAATTACTATTCAGAGACCAATTAATATAAAAACTTAATGAACCTAAAGATTAAATCATAGTTCAAATAATAATGATGCTAAAACAACACACTAATATTATTTAAGCAGAAAACAACTTATTAATCTTAGTTCAAATCATACAATTTATCCTCAAACAAAACATTTGTTACTTTTATATTATATTACTATTCAGAGACCAATGGATAGGAGAACTTAATGGACACAAAGATTAAATCATAATTCAAATAATAATAATGCTAAAACAAAACACTAATATTATTTAAGCAGAAAAACAACTTATTAATCTTAGTTCAAATCATACAATTTATCAACGGCACTTATTCAAAACTATATCTAAGGGAGACTCTGAGTTTTTCGCTTAAAATTATCTTAAAGCTAGTAAAACAAAAAAATAAACATAAAAATAAAAATATTTTGTCTTTTTTTAGCACAAAAGACGGTGGGGACACTTTCTTTCCCATTTTTTTTCAGTTCTAATACGGGGGTAACTTTAATTAACTAATAAGGGATTTTTAAATACCCTTCTTTCTCTCTTCACTAAAGTTTGGACATGTATAGGGATTATTTTTCTTTCTCGTTTACGTGGCTTCTAAAGGTATTATTAAAATATTGTAAAATATTTCTGTGTGTCTTTTCCTCTCTTTTCACTACAGTTATGACATGTATGGGGATCTCCTTGTTTCTGGGATTTCATCAAGATTACATGGTTTTTTAAAGTAGTTTAAAACTTTTATTTTTTTAGGACTGTTCTCCCTGTCTTAGGACGACTTTTAATTTCTCTGTCTAGGACGACTTTCGTTTTCTCTGTCTAGGACGACTTTTAATTTCTCTGTCTAGGACGACTTTTGTTTTCTCTGTCTAGGACGACTTTCGTTTTCTCTGTCTAGGACGACTTTTAATTTCTCTGTCTAGGACGACTTTCGTTTTCTCTGTCCAGGACGACTTTCGTTTTCTCTGTCCCTTGCTCATGAATTCTTGCTAGGTGCGATTCCACGGTTTCCCTCGGGGATTCTTTTGTTTTCACTCCCCCGCCGTCCTTGCTGCAGGCCCAGGTTTGTTGCCATATCTCCGTTACTCGGTTAGGCAAAACAAAAAGGACAAGGACTGGGCCCATCCCGCTAATCCTTCCAGCCCGGCTTCCTCGTCCCGCCCTCGGCCGATCTTGACTAAGACCACCACGCAGGAGACCTGCAACGTCACAGCGATTCTCTTCCTGTACGGCCCTCGCACGTACCTTCGAAGCAGATCTCGGGATGAAAATTTGAACCTCTGTCACTACTACAGTTGTAAGAAAGGTTCCCTATGACTTCAGGGTACCAACAATGGCCATACGTTGGTAATCGAGGCTATACTTTGCCTCCCCTGCAACTGCAAGTGATTGCAATCTCTATTCAATGGGCACTAGGGACTTGTCTGAGCGGACAACATCTAAAGACTTTTAGAACTTGCAGGTCGGGGCTGCCTAGGAATAGGGTGGTAATGGAAGGTATGTGTCTACACAACTAGATTATTATTCCAAGATACTTAGGACTTAGCAACTGCTACATAGCATTACTCTACTATAAATGTCAAAAAGAACAATCATTAAATGCTGAGAAAAGCCACTAAAGAAACATTCTTATTAGCGGTGGCTACAGTAACATCAAGTATGAATTCAGATAAAAGATACAAATCATCAAGTTACTGCTGATTTCCTTTCAAAAATAATAATTAGCAACAGGCCATTGAGAGATAGCAACGATATCAGTCAACATAATAACATTACTAATAATCATGATCTAAAAATAAGAATAATAAACAATAAAAATAAATATACTAAATCAGGAATATCAATATATATACAATGGAGACTGGCATTCAGAAGTAAGAACAGAGTTCTATACATATACTTCATAGCAATGCTCATTCTAACACAGTCTCTTTTAATATTTAAATTCCTGCTGTCATAATCAATGTATATATATAGAGCATAAGTGGCAACTCGCTGGCTCCACAATTTGTCAATGGGAGTTCTATCTATTCTCTAAACAGTTGCGACATGTGGCACAAACATTTATGCAAATGGCGGTACTACCGATATCTTATCAGTATTTTATGCAATAACAGCATGCAACAATCTATTGACTGCAATGAAATGTAGGCACAATTATCGCCTAGCTTCGCTGAAAAAAAACACACAAAAAAACTCAAAGACAGCAACGTTCTTTTAGCATTGAACGGAGCCTCTGTCAGGCTCAGAGTCGAGTGAAAGGTAGGAGAGAGAGAGAGAGAGAGAGGAGAGAGAGAGAGAGAGAGGCTGGGCGACCGTGAAATACGTTGCGGCTTCCACTCACAAGTCAGCTGAGATGGGCCTCTGTCTTTTACTTGTACTGAAAATAAAAAATTGTCGCAGAGTATCTCTAATAATAAAATAAATAAACAAATGAACGTGAACAAACGTTAGCAATGACTATCGATAGAGTCTTACGTTTATTGTCAGCTCTCACTCTTTCTTTATGACCAAGCTGAAATAATTTTGATAAAACACTATCATGGCTAAAACTCGCAAAGTTTTACTTTATCAATCTAACATATCTCTTCAGACAAATAATGTATATACTGCAGCTAGCAAAGAAAATAAAGAATCATTCATAGATTCACGTCCTTTATCACGTAACATCTATCTTGGAATCTCTCGGAAATCGAATAATAATCTCAATGGCGGAGTAGGGGACAAAACAAAAATAAAACAAACTCGGCATTTCAACCATATCTGGGCAGGTGGAGAATTACCTTCTCATCCATATCCCTCACTAGATATTGCAACAGCGCATCACCTCCCATAAATACACTCTGATATGGCATGCAGAAGGACCTGGCGGAGCAGGGGAACGATCCTCGCAGACTCCCCAATCATGCTTCCTAACGGTGCTTTCCGCGATTTCACCCCCTAGAGCAACCCCCCATTATACCCCCAGTCATTCATACTCACTCGCTGTCACATTCGCTACATCACTTTCAAGACTATCATCCCCGTTCTGTAAAATTCCCTTTAATTTACAACGTTGGTTTTCCTTTCCCTTATCTCTCTGAAGGAGAGTAACGGTGAAATCTCGGCTGAGCCGTGCGGTCACAGACTTCCTCACCAGTCCTAGGTCCCATTCTAACGAACAAACAAACATTCTACTCCCTTGAAGCTACGTTTGGGTGACACTGAAAAACCTTCCCTATTCTAGGACAGCACAAATTACTCTAATTTACTCTTACTTTCGCCTGCATAGCGCGAAATAAAAAAACTCATCTCTAAACAATATCACGAAATTTCTTATTCTTCAAAAAAAACATGCCACACACGTATCGTAATATTAATTCCCCATCATCATAATACAAAAAGAACGATCTGTCATTTATGTCTTTCTTTCGCTAAAACATTACTCCCCCGGAGAAAAAAACAAACAAAAAAAGAAAGAACCTTGAAAACAGGCGCAATCTTAACACTCGATTTCTTACGCTTTAAGAAATTAATATAAAAATGATTTTACACGTACTTTAAACTATCAAAGCTCAGTACAATTACTACATATTCATAATAACGAGGTTGGGAGATCGAATGGTCACTTCCGCATTCCTTTCTCGAAAACCACACGTGGTCTATGAAACTCTTAAAAGCAGATGCACGTATATTTCTCACTATAATTCTTACACTTAAGAAATTAATATACTGTAATAGTGATTGCACGTATTAAATTTGTCAATTAAAAATCGATACATTCGCGTTCTTAAAATTCAATCTAAGCATTAATACAAATAAATGGAACACACTTCCAACGAAATTTCTTTACATTACTCAAATTATAACAAAAAACGGAGTTTATTACTGCTTATAGCTATTAGTACAAATTATCCATGTTAGTAATGGGTACAGAAATTCTACTTTTATCAACTTATTAAGCGCCACACCCCTTATAAGCGGGTTGGCTGAGTCAAAGCATAACTACAAGATAAAATGGCGGCGTCCACCGACCTCAATTTCTTTTACTAATTGTCCCATTACTCACTGGATACAGATCACAAGTACTTAGCTATTTTAAGGAGGTGGTCCTGAAGAACTTCATGGCAGAAGGCAAGGAAGGAGAGGGTTCTCCTTCTTCTCTTCGAGTAAAATCGACGAATCGCCGTCTTCTTGGTCGGATCCGGCAACTTATACTTCTTGTAATGGGCATTTTCACTCAATGCTCCGGTCACACTTCGGCTTACTAAGAAATATCTTAGGACTAGTTCCTTCAAAGTTTTATAATATTCTCTATTTGAGCACTCGTCACTTCTCATCCGCAGACCCAAGTATTTCAGGAAGTCGGTCGCGGGAATTATGGACGGACATTCACGGTCTTTTACATTTGCGCCGTCGAGGTATAAAAGTGAATTTTTGACTCGAGGCGTCTTTACAACCAGGGCACGGGGTGGGGGCATAGCTTGCTGCGTTCCCTGTGTCACCACGGGGTTCGGAGTGGCCGGCTGTTCGTCGATGTTTGAGGCGTCGGTTTCTCTGTCGGCGTCGACCAAGTTCCTTCTCGACGGAGCGGCGTCGGCAGGAGTTTGTAGGCGCCACACGTGCGCCTCCAGTTCGAGAATTCTCCGGTGTTTGGCCTCGTCACTCATTTCTTGAATTGGGAGATGTTGGATTTCTGCTTTTGCCATTCTTATTTTCTTTTCTTTGCACTGGTTTCTTTTGATATGAGAGTCTCTTTGTATGTTTTCCAGGCGTGATGATCCGTACTGCGCTGCCACCAAGTTGTCGTATGAATTTTGGGCTTCCATTTGAATTCACACTTTGTAAGATGAATGGGTTATCTCACCGTTTGTCACCACTGACGTAATGTTATATTACTATGTTATAATTATTAGTACCTGACGGTTACAAGGTAAGAATGGACAAGCAGTACTTCCTTTGCTTATATTTATTCTAGAGTACAACACAACTTCGACACCTCAATGCCCCAATGCCCCCACCCTATGACTATCACAATCTATGATCTATTCGTGCCCCGGGCAAAGTTCTAACTAACTATCTCTGCCCTGGGTGGCTCTTGAAATACCCCCAGGGGCAGGGCGTGGCTTAACATCCAATCCTCCAATGAGATCAAGGGATATCTAGTCCTGCCAATCACCGCCAGGTTCAAAGTGGAATCCCACCTACTTCCGGGGAGGAGCTATT